>CAUYQG010048445.1:0-41808 GCA_963574415.1 Tarsius wallacei
TTCCAAGTAGCTGGAACTACAGGCGCGCGCTACCACGCCCGGCTGATTTTTTGATTTATTGTAGAGATGAGGTCTTGCTTGCCCAGGTGGGTCTCGAACCCGCAGGCTCAGGCAATCCACTCACCTCAGCCTCCCAAAGGCACAGGATTACAGGCTGAGCCACCGAGCCCGGCTGGAGAGAGAGTTCTTACACTAAATGATAGTTTGGATGAAATGAGCTCTGAGATTTCTTCCAATTCTAATATCTTTTGACTTTGTCATCATCTCCAGGCCCCCTCTGAAAATACAGCTTCTGGAGTACTTTCCTTTTACCTTACACTGTTTATGTTTGCACCTGGCCATATCACATCAGCTCCCTGAAAAGGGCAAACACAAACTCACTATCACTTCCCATTTCAAAGGTAATGTTTCTTTTGGGGCTGCCCGTAGAATTTCTATTTCCTCTGATGGGGATGCCTTCTGCCCATGGTTCACACTGACATTTGGCAACGAATGGCCACATCTCTGCTTGTTATGGCTACCCACTTTAGCCTCTTTTCTAGTTTCTTTTGAATAATTTTTCCTTTAGGAAAATTCTCCAAAGAAGTGATTTTTCTACACTCTCATAATTATAGTTTACAACTAAATAGTGGCTTCATAAACAGATACTGATCAATATATCTTGAACCATTGTGGGTGGAAGGGTGGTTCTTCACATTCTGATTTGCCACCTTCAAGCCCCACCTTGCTTCTGCTCTGGCATCTATTATTCCATTAACCCCAAGCCATGAGAGCCTTGATTTTCTTTTCTCAGTGGTTCCACTCGCTCTACCCTTACTGATATTTCGATATTTATTGCATTGAAGCCGCTAATAAAAATATCATGGCATAGTCAGTTTTAATTTTCTCAGATTTATGAGAAACACCAAAAGAATATACACAATCCCTGGAATGTATTAGGGAAAAGAAGTTGGTTTGTCATAGACTTTATTTATTTCCATGGGAATAGTGCCAGTGCCCTGGAGTTTGATTTGTTGCTAAATGTTTCTTTCCTCCCCAAACTGTGTATATTTGTTAATGACTTAATTTATAGACCAAGAAGAGACTTAGATAATCTTGTTTTGGAGATATCCTAGAAGAGTTACATCAGCTGGCTGTCAGAATTCCCATCTGATTTAATTTCCTGAATCTGGAAGAGATTGGGGAGAGAATTTTCATGAATGTTTTAAAAAATGTAGCTGAGATATCCCAGGTCCAAAGGCATATGTAGAAATGAATAAAGGTTTAAAATTTAAGGCCCATTCGTTTTTAATGTTGAACTTTTCTTAGTTATTTCATTTTTTTAAAAAGTTATAGTAACTGAATCCACAATGTATACTATACTACCCTTTGCACAGAATGTATACCTAAAAACTGTGTGGAAAGAATGGATATAGTAACTGAAGACAACAATGCTAACCTATTTTTCTTTCTATGCAAAAAATGATCACTCAGGCTCACTGACGAAATCCACTTTCACACTGATTGTTCTGATTTCTTGTTTTCTGTTTTGTCCTCCTCTGATATTGGAGAAACAGCAGAAATATTGGAAAAACAGATACACTTGATGATTAACGGTGTGGATTTTGGCTTAGAGTCTTATATTGAGGCCAGCTACCCACTGAGTTAAATCCTCCTTCTAAACTAAAAATTGGACCACCCATCCCTGCTCCCAGAGAAGTCATTTTGCTGGTAGCAATTTATACGTGATTAAGGTAGTCAAATAAAAATGTGAATGAAGCATAAGGTTATTTTTTCCTCCCATATTTATTTTGGTTTAATTGGATGGTAAAAATTCAATGTCACGTAAGTATGGAAATACTTGTAAAATGTAGCATTTGTTTACTAAAGCTAAACTATGTTGTAGTTGAGACCCTTTTAGAAATGGAAGATACACACATACACATTCACACATAGACATATAGGCATATATGTATACACGTGTACACAGACCCACACATATTTACAGAACCACACATACATGCAGATGCCATGTACACATTTGTACACATATACCTAAATATAACTAGATATGCATACACCATAATTTATTATTCAACCTAACATACTTTTAAAATAGTTATGCCAAGATAATAGAAGTAAACTGGAACTCTCCTAGTCAAACTAGGATGCATAGTCACCTACTTATATAGTATATTGTCTTCCATTATTAGATGAAAACCTCTGAAAAGATGAGTTATTCTGTGCTGGGGATTTTACACATTTATTCTTATACCCTGATGGTGCGGAGAAGGTTAGAATTAAGATGATGAAGCTAATTCTGATGATCTCACCTATAGAACTGGGAGGGTTATTAACAGATTTGCCTCTGTTGGTTTCTTCAGAAGTCTTGTTTGCATTTTTTAATGGAGGTAATTTGGTTTTTATTAGTGTAAGTAGTAGAGAAGTTTGGCAACTGGGTACTCCACAGACATGCTGTTTCCTCTTCTTCGTTTACTTTTCTCTTGTTAAAGTCATCAAAATGTTGACAGCTGTATAACTCTTTTTAAAGCATTCATAACATGACAGATATTACAGATATTTGTCATTTTACTTCCAGTAAGTGACAGTTGAAATTAGCTTTTTGCAGTATTGGAGGATAGTGCGAGTGTAGGGAGTCCAGTCAAATTTGTCTCACATTTCTTTAACATACAAGTGATTTCTAGTCTTGTGAAGGGCCAAGAACTGGAAGGATGTGAGGAGGGGGTCTGGAGTAATGGGAAATTCAGCTGACAGGACAGAGGTATCTCATAGAGTTGCTAGGTCTCAGGAATGAAAGGTCCCCGGAATATGTTCTTAAATCTGATGCTCTATCCTGCCGCATCGTCCTTAAACAGAGAGCTCCTCTCCTTTGAGTGGAAACCTTCAGGATTGGAGGTGCAGTCCTTCTGAAGTAATCTGTTCTGTTTCTAGATAGCACCAAATGTTTGAAACTCATTTTTTTGTATTGAGTCTACAACCTGAAACCTGTTTCTTATATTGAGTCTACAGATTCTATTTTGTAGTTTTTACTCCTGGTCTGAATTCTTCACTACTATGGCTTTAAGTTCTGAATCTTGTTTTTCTTTTTTTGAAACAGTAATGAAACTAAAGACTAATACTTATGGATCATCTACCTTGCACTAGACATTGTGGCAAGTACTTTCTATGCATGATCCATCTCATCCCCACAGCCTCAAAGAGTAGGTAGGCATCATTATTATATCTAAGAAGAAATGGAGGCTCAGAGAGTTTGAAGTAACTTGCCAAAGATAATTCACAGAACTCATAGGTGGCAGATGCAGAATTCTCATCCAAGTCTGAGTGAGGCTAAACCAATGCTTTGTGACATTGTATAAGTCATGAAAGCTCTCTGGGTCCCTTTTTCCCATCTGCATTCTGAAGTTGGCTATGCATCTCTCTTTAAGGTATTTGTGAGGATTAAACAAGGCAGTGGCATGTGTGGTGTTTTCTGTAAAGTGGTGTATGTGTGTGGCATTCCATCAATATTAATAACATGGTCATTGACATCCTCAAGATCACATAGTGTCATTCTGACAGCATCACCTAGGTTAGCAGGTTTGCTGTTTTTGTTTGTTTTTTTTCCCCATTCTATTCTGTTCTGTCTTGTCACCACTCCCCTTACCGCAATGTAAAGTTTATCCATTTGTTGGAGCCTAGGACAAATCCTACTTCTGCTGTGGATTCTATTTAGATTTTCCCAGTCCACAATAATGTTTATTTCTTTGGAGCTCTGTTGCATGTTTTATTATTTAGATATTTTTAGTTGTAAGTCATAGGAAAAAGGAAACTCTCAAGCCATCTCAAAGAAAAGAAGGATCAGTACTAGCTCTCACAGTAGCAATGGTTTTAAACAAGGCATGAACCAGAAATGCAGTCAGTCTTACTAGGTCTGGTTGTGACCTCTCCACCTCTTAGCAAGTTTTCCTCTGGGAAGATTCTCTTATTGGGTCGCTTTGCCTCTTTGCAAAGTGTCTGCAAACAGTTCTTAAGATGAGGTATATACTGATTCAAATCCAGCGGAAGAGAGAAAGTTCAATTCCTTTAAGACTCCAACAGAATTCCCCAAATTGAATCTCATTGTCCTGATAGGTCCAAATGGCGTCATATCCTATCCTTGAACCAGTTACTGTGGCTAGGGGAGGGGGGGACTCTGCTGAGAAGATTTAGCCAGTCGGACCCCATTCTGGGACAGAAGAGTAGAGTTAGTTGTATACAAACCAAATCTGGGAACACTAGGAAAACGTTAGGAAGAGGAAAGGGAGGGGATGGATAAAAAAAGGTGACCACCAATTGTTGAGTAAATAGTTTTATATTGCTTATTTTATATGTGTATCATTGGCCATCTAGCCATTTATATGTCGTAACAGACTAAAAGTTTCTTGAGGATAAGGACCTTGCAGTGGTGTTTTTCTTTTGGTTTTTAAAAAATATTTCTTTCGCATCTACTCCAGCACAACTCACACCTCCTTACATATTGTATATGCTCAATAAGAATGTTGAATTATTTTTTCTTTGCTAGATAATCATGTCATCTAGAATGAAATAGGCTATAAAAGAAAATATCCAGCAATTCCATATACTACCATGAGGAAAGGGAAATAGGTAGGACAGGAAGATAATAACAAAATTAAAGTTTAAAATAAGTCTTCGCCATTGAGTACGACACCCCTTAGTCAGGTATAACTTAATTATACAATTGGATGTGCTCTGCAGTCTTCAATTAATCTGCTGGTGGGCACCGAGAGAACATTTTGTAGGGAGAAAGTTCCTGTCTTTTTAGCATGTTAAATGTTAATGAAATTGGAACTTTCAGACCACTATAGATTTATCATAGGCTATGTGCATGAAGGGAAAGCTATATTAACCTTTTGTTGATTTGAAGTCATTTTACCTTATGCTCAGGAGCCCAATTAACATTATTGATTTGAGTCATACTCATCAAGATCAACTTATTTTGTGTTAATTTCCTTCAACACAGAGAGCGCTGAAACCAAGTACAGAAGAGTTAAGACAATGATTGATTTGACTACGAAGAGCATGTTTTGTACCATAATCTCATTTTAATGCTTCAGTAGTTAAGTTGTGCCAAATTGCTTTTGATGAGGCAGTCATTTTCTGGTTGGGATTCTGCTTAGGCTTTATGTTGGTCAGCTATTTCCACGATAGTGCTACATAAGAAGCTACCTCATTTACCCTCTTGCTCAGGCGTCTGCTGGTTGACTGTGGTTTGGCGGATCTAGGCTGAGTGGCTCTGCTCCAGGCTACAGGGCAGCTGGCCTTGACCCCAGACTACGTATTGGCTTTAGGCATGCTCCACACATGTTGTTCTGCTGCCTAGGCTGGAGGGACAGAAGCTACCAGGAGCAGGCTCTTCTCATGTTGGGTCAGTGGAGTACAAAAGTTATGCCAAATAGCACAAGCACGCCTAAGGCCCCTGCTCACAATGTATGGGCTAAATTTTGCTGGCCTGAGCAAGTCTCATGGTCAAGACCAATATCAGTGGGACAGGGAAGTAAACCCTACCCACTGTAAGGGAGAGCGAATGATGATTTACTGAACAATAATCCAAATCATCATGGGGCTTCTGGCCTTGTAAGTCTTAGGTCAGAATGCTTAGTTGAGTTAGTTGTCCCGTCATCATTGGGATGTCAGACCAATTTCTTGACCTAAGAAAAGCCTTCTGAATTTTTACCTAGTGGTTTTAACTTGTGGAGAAAACCACCATTCTAGATTGTGAACTCCTTGAGAGCAAAGACGGCTTTCTGTTTTCTCTTGGGGCCTAAAGAACCTGAACATAGTAGACCCTCAGTATGTACTGAATGAATGAATGAATGAATGAATGACAATATTATTTTCTTTGTAGAACAGTTAAATGAAACCAAGCATGTGTGATAGAGGTTACATAGGGAAGAAAGCTGTTAAGGGGCGATAACCTGAAGTGTGTGCATGTGTATGTATGTGTGTGTGTGTGTGTGTGTGTGTGTGTGTGACAGTCAGAACAAATATATACACACACAACTGTGTGTACATGTATATATGTATGCATATATAGATAATATATATCAAATAACCTGAAATATGTGTTTGTGACGCATTCAATACAAATATACACATATGTGTGTGCACATATATGTAGATACTAAATATTATATAGATGCGTATACTAGGTTACTTAATTTATCTGAGGCTCCTATGAAGAATGAAATTAGAGCAAAGCTAGGTTTTCCAAAGGCCACACATGTAGAAAGAGTTGGAGGTAAGATTCAAACCTTACTTGTCTGACTCCAAATGCTCCATCTTGGGGCTGCTTCTTGGAAGGGGGTGGTGAATTTTTTATTTTCCTCCTCACAAGGACCTTCCTATTACCTTGAGTCTGGCTGTTTGACTCAGCTCAGCATCAATTCCCCTGCGACTGGTCTGTTAAAAGTGGACACATGGAACTGAAGAAAAAATAGAGCAAATGGCTGGAGATAGAGGGCTGCTTTCCCTTTCCATTTGAAATTAATGTTCACTGTATAAAAAACATAAAGCATATCCATCCCCAGGGACTGGCCTGACATTTTAAAACTTTCATCTGCTTTAATTCACGATGCTCGAGGTGGGGATTTACACATAGCTGAGCTCCGGTGGCTAGTTGGCTGCGATGTGCATTTCCTCCCCTGTCGTGCCGGGCTGAGCTTTCTATAGGCCCAAACAAATTATATCGCTTATTTAGCTCCCTCTAAAAACAATAATGGGCCTATTCAGATTTTATCTGTAATTTTACTTTGTTGTTGAGCAGTATTAATAATGCTGTTGTCAACCAGGCCAAGGCAGCACTCAAAGAATTTTCTAGGCTTTGGTGATAGGATAAATAGCTGCTCGCAGAGCACAAAGAGAAGCATGTAGATCGTCTCAGCGTAAGTTAGACATGCTTGCCTGGATTGGAGCTGTGTTAACATCACATCTTGCAGATTTGGCAAGGGCTTTAAGAGTCCTGTATTTCAAGCTGGCTTTTATAGAAACTTGCTGCAGAACTGGGCAGGATTAATCATGACTGAGATATATCACACTTAGTACAGTATTAAACTGTAGCAATGGAACGATGCAAAACCAGTTCATAACCTTATAAGAACATTGCGAGCTACAGTAATCACAGAGAAATACTGTATACCCAAATTAATGGAGAATAAAATGTCCTGCGCTCTGTTTTTGGTATCAGGCAAAGTTCCTAGGTGGTGTTCATTGCCTCTCCTTTACCCTACATGAGAACTGGCCAAGGTGAATCTTACATCTTTCTGGAGTTTACTATCATGGTGGATTTGTACAGGTAGAGGTCATCTACTCTGGGTATCCTTGGTTTGGCAAAGAGTCCTAAGTAGATCTTCCTTCATTCTTGAAGGTTTATTACACACCTACTATGTGCTAGACACACAGCCGAGCATGGAGTTACTAAGCGCTTATGACTTCATCTCTCACCATGGGGAGCTGCCTCTGACTAGGTCTATGGCATGTGGGGAGTTCACTGTAATTCTGGAATGCTTCCCCTTGCCCCACTAGAGTTTTATATGATTTTATGGATCTGATTCTTACCTGGAGCAGACATACACATATTTTTCAGAGGATCCTTGGAAAATCTTGGGAGACTAGTTCTGGTATTGCCTGTGCCCAGAAATAAGAGGATGTTTTGCCATTCCAATTTGACCAGAGTATTTTGTTGGGTAAAGAGAAATTAACACATACATTAGAGGATGGGATAAGGTATTATCAATGTCTCCTTCCCTTCAAAAAATTTACTAGTTAGTGAGAGAGATGGTAGAATTGGTTCACATGAGGGGCCGTGGATTCTTCTTGAAAAACCTTCAAGATTAGTAGAATCTGTAGACTCATGTAAGGCAAAGGATGTCTCTTGTGTCTAGAATTGTAGGCCTGTGATGGGTGACATTGTTATATTTCTCACTCGTACCCCTCTTCTTCTTTTTCCAGTAATAGCCATCAAAATGAATTTTACCTTTGTGACCATTTTAGAGCAGACCCTGCCTTTAACTTTAGATTTCACTATAGGAAGTGATTCATTGTAAGAGCTACTCTTCCTAAGTCTATAAAAGTGAGAAAAGCAGACGTTTGGGGTCTACTATGGTCATCTGACTCAACCTCTTGCCCACGAAGTATCCTGAGGATGCAGTACCTCATCAAAGACTCCATTCCAACCTGCTGACAACTCACCTTCAGGTTGCTCTAACTTTGCTTTCAACTTTCTTGTGACATTACAAACTTCTCCTTTAATTTGACATGGAGCACTTCTTAAGGACTTCAGAGCCTGCCATCTTGAGATGCAAGGGAAGAATGTGAGAAAGAGAAATTATTTGGCATTAATAGACAACCAAGTCCTGCTGTGAACACATGTATCAGGATTTGAACCCAGTGGCCTCAGGCTTCCCAGCTGGGTGAGACTGAAGGATGCAGCTGAAGAGCCAAAAGAAATGCTATCTCTGATCCCACCAAAGAGGAAACATTTTCCACTTTCTCCCAGTTTGTTCCTCATTACTGTGCAAATGTGGCCAGGTATCTGTATTTCTTAACATGCCCTCTACTTATTTATATAATAGACACCTACCAAACAGTAGCAATTAGTTCTTTTTCTCTTTTCAGTTTTCACATTGGATCTTTTCTCCTTCTGGTAGTTAAGTGAGTCACAAATTTAGTTTTATAGTCTTTTTGAGTTCAGATAATATGAATACTGAATTTGCCAGATATAAAGCTACTGCAGTCATACCCTGCTTCTTGGATTCTTACTACACACGTACTGATTATCAATAAATAGACAGGTGCTTTCAGGAATTTCAGCTAGAGGATTGAAAAAAAAAGAATGCCTCACTCTTTTAAGGACTGTCTTGGGAGAGACATTTGTTCTCCATGAGGATTTGAAATTTGGAGGGTTCTCCTGGCCTGTGAAGGACAGGTTTACTTTTCACGGTATTCTTCAAGTGGTGGCAAACTTGCACAATGGCATTCCAGGCCAGAAGTTAAATATGGCTGGTAGTAGGGGGGTATGTCTACCCATTTGCTCAAGTACTTGTAGGGATACTTCCATAGAGAAAGAGGAGATGAGCTCGGTTTCCCAGGTGGCTACACCCATTGCCCCCCTCCTCTAGTATCAATTTATTTGTCTCTCTGTCTTCTCCGGTGTTCTTTGGGAACTTGTTGATTCCATACACTGGTGGAGCAAGAAAAATAAGACATGGCCTCTGATTTTGGGGAGATTGAGGTCCTGGAGACAAAGAGATGCATATGTAATTTCAGCATTGTACCATAAAGGCTATGGTAGAAGTATATGCAATATATTTGCAGTAGATATATTGCCTAGAGGAAGTCAAGAAAGCTTTGCTGGAGAAGGGAAATTTGAGCTGGCTTTTATATGAGAATATAGAATATGGAAAAGTAATAAACAACAGCAGTCACAAAACAACACAATACAGTAGTTAATTTCTATTGATGGCTTACTGTGTGCCAAGTACAGTTCTCAGTGCTTTACATGCATCTCATTTAATCTTTATACCAAATATGTGGGGTAGGGCCCATTGACATCTCTTTGTGTAAATGAGGACTTTGAAGCATGGAGAGATGGAGAAATTTGTTCAAGATCACAAAGCTATGCAGTGGTAGGACTGGTTTTTGAACTCTAACAAGCCAAAAAACTGCAAAGACACATTTTCGGCTGCAGGGACAATAGGGTAGAGAAGTGTGAGGGAGGCTGGCCTACTCAGGGAGGATGGAAGGCCATTGGAGATAGAGGGCAGGGGTACAAATGCAATGCTTTGGGTGTTTGAGAGTGTTTAGAGATGTGATGATGTGAGCAGAAAGGCAGAGGGAGCTGGGATGGTGTGGCCTGGAATCCACCCAGAGTCCTCTTGCATGGCCTTCTCCTATTTATCCTTTAGGTCTCAGCCTAAATGTGACATTTCCTTAGGAAGGCTTTCCCTAAATTCCCAAACTAAGATAGAGCCCTTTATTGTACTCATTTTTTTCTCCATGGTGCCTTTTTATTTTTAAGACTTATTTAGCAGCTCTCTTCCCAACCAGACTGTAAGCTCCTGAGAGATGGAACTGTATCTGCTCTGTACTCCCTGTATTCTAATGTCTGATGCATGGCACATAACAGGTATTCAATAAATATGAGTTGGCTAGCTAGCTGGCTTGTTCCTAGACCCCTGTATTTATTTATTTTCCTCATCAGTGGCTCTTCTGTTGTTTATTTTCCTGGTATCATATTCTATAAACTGAGTTCCATAAACCATAGCCATCTTCATATAGGTGTTCCAATACAGGTATACCTTGCTTTATTGCAGTTTGCAGATATTGTGTGTTTTACAACTTGAAGGTCTGTGGCAACCCTGCATTGAGCAAGTCTATTGGCACCATTTTTCCGACAGCTCACTTCATGTCTCATTGTCACATTTTGGTAATTCTTGCAGTATTTCAAACTTTAAAATTATCATTATGTCTGTTATGGTGATCCGTGATCAGTGATCTTTTATTTTGCTATTGTAATTGCTTTGGGGTACCACAACTGCACCTATAGGAGATGGCAAATTTGATTCATACATGTGGTGTGCTCTGACCAGTTGGTCATTCCCCCACCTCTCTCCTTTTCAGGCCTTCCTATTCTCAGAGACACAACAATGTTGAAATTAGTCCAATTAATAACCCTACAATGGCCTCTAAGGGTTCAAATGAAATGAAGAGTCACACACCTCTCATTTTGATCAAAAGCTAGAAATGACTAGGCTTTTTAAAGAAGGTGTGTTAGAAGCTGATATAGGTTGAAAGTTAGGCCTCTTATGCCAAAAAAAACCCCAGCCAGTTTGTGAATGTAAAGGAAAAGTTCTTGAAGGAAATTAAAAGTGCTTCTCTAGTGAACACACAAATGATAAGGAAGTGAAACAGTGTTATTGCTGACAGGGAGAAAGTGTTAATGGTCTGGATAGAAGATCAAGCCAACCATGCCATTCCTTAAAGCCAAAGCAAGGCCCTAACTCTCTTCAGTTCTGTGAAGGCTGAGAGTGGCAAGCAAGCTGCAGAAGAAAAGTCTGAAGCTAGCAGAGATTGGTCTATGAGGTTTAAGGAAAGAGCCACCTCTATTAAATAAAAGTGCCATGTGAAGCAGCAAATGCTGATGGAGAAGCTACATCAAGTTATCTGGAAGCTTTAATTAGGATAATTGATAAAGATAGCTACACTGATCAATGTAGATGAAACAGCTTTTTATTGGAAGAAGATACCATCTACAACTTTCATAGCTAGTGAGGAAAAATCAATGAAGCTTCAAAGGACAAGCTGACTCTCTTGTTAGGGGCTAATGCACCTGGTGATCTTAAGTTGAAGTCAATGCTCATTGACCATTCAAAAAATCCTAAGGCTCTTAAGAATTATGCTAAATCTACTTTGCCTGTGCTCTATCCATGGAACAACAAAGCCTGGAGATAACACAGCTATACTATTTTAATCCCACTGAATATTTTAAGCCCACTGAATATGTTAAGCCCACTGAATATTTTAAGCCCACTGTTGAGACCTACTGCTCAGTAAAAAAGACTCTTTTCAAAATATTCCTGATCACTAATAATGTACCTGGTCGCTAAAGAGATTTGATGGAGCTTTGCAAAGAGATTAATGTTGTTTCCATGCCTGTTAACACAACAGCCATTCTGTAGCCATGGGTCAAGGAGTAATTTTGACTTTCAAATCTTATTATTTAAGAAATACATTTCATAAGGCTATAGCTGCCATAGATAGTGATTACTCTGATGGATTTGGGAAAAATAAATCGAAAACCTTTTGGAAAGGATTTATCATTCTAGATGCCATTAAGAATATTTGTAATTCACAGGAAGAGATGAAAATATCAATGTTAACAGGAGTTTGGAAGATTCTAACCCTCCTCTCATGAATGACTTTGAGGAGTTTATAATATTGGTGAAGGAAGTAACAGCAGTTATGGTGGGAATAGCAACTAGAATTAGGAATGAAGCCTGAAGAAATGACTGAATTGCTATAATCTCATGATAAAATTTGAATGGGTGAAGAGTTACTTCTTATGAATGAGCAAAGAATGTGGTTTCTTGAGATGAAATCTACTCCTGGTGAAGATGCTGTGAACATTATAAAAATGACAATACAGGATTTAGAATATTTTAGAAACTTAGTTGAGGAAGCAACAGAGTATGAGGGAATTGACTTCAATTTTGAAAATAGTTCCACTGTGTGTAAAGTGCTATTCAACAGCATTGCATGCTACAGAGAAACTTTTCCTAAAGGGAAAAGTTGTTCAATGTGCACCTATTTTAAGAATTGCCACGGTCATTCCAACCTTCACTACCACCATGGCCCTAATCAGTCAACAGCCATCAACACTGAGGCAAGACTCTCCACCAGTAAAAAGATATGACTCATTGAAGGCTTAGATATTCATTAGCATTTTTAGCAATTAAATATTTTAAATTAAGATATGTACTTTTGCTGGGCTCAGTGGCTCAGCCTGTAATTCTGCTCTTTGGGAGGCCGAGGTGAGTGAATTGCCTGAGCCCGCGGGTTCGAGACCCGCCTGGGCAACTTGGCAAGACCTCCTCTCACAATAAATCAAAAAATTAGCTGGGCGTGGTAGCGTGTGCCTGTAGTTCTAGCTACTTGGAAGGCTGAGGCGGAAGGATCACCGGAGCCCGGCCACTGCACTCCAGTCTGGGCGACAGAGTGAGACTCCAACTCACAAAAAAAAAAAAAAAAGATATGTACTTTTTTTTAGACATACTGCTATCACACACTTAATAGACTACTGTATAGTTCAAACATAGCTTATATACGTACTGGGGAAAAAACTTTGTGTGACTTGCTTTATAATGATATTTTACTGCAGTGGTCTGGAACTTAACTTGTAATATCTCTGAGGTATACCTGTAATAGAAAATCTTTGCGCTAAAGGCATGTTTTTCTTTCAGAAGCTTAGAATCAACCTACATGTTTATAATAGGAAATCACTTCTTATTCTTATATTTTCTTCCCACCAGCACATTGGATCATTACTTATAACAAAGCACAGTAAAAATAATTGATGTGCAGTAGGCTCAGCAAAACTGGAAGAGCAAAGGGTTTGGGGGTTATTTGTAGATTCTGCTTCATCTTAGATGGATTCTTGAGAGGTGACCAGTAAGTTTTTTTAGGCTGGCATGATTCTCCTTCAGCTTGCCTTTTCTTAGGTCCTTAGTGGGGAACAGGTCCCTGCAGTTGAATCTACATGGACATGAATCATAAAAGGATCTCTGAAATATTTGTCCCACAGTTGATGGGGGAGCCGGGCTTTGCTTTCCTGGCCATTAGTAGATGTGAGTTATCTCCCTTTGGCTGGAGTTCTGCACATTTCCAAAGTACCTGGTGCTCAGGGTCTATGTGGGGAGCATGTGTGTACAGACCTGTGCCTTCTGACTCTGAACTGGGTATGCTACTCACATCACAACTGGGACAGGGGCCTTGCTGGGGCCCTTTCTGAAATGAGCCCATCCATCATCTGTATGTAGATAGGTATCTCTCCCAAGATGAGGGGGTTTCTGTGCCATTTTCATCAGAAATGACCAGTGAGTCGCTGTTGGGAGAGAAGGCTTCTGCACTGTCCTTTCCAAGCCTCTACCCACAGTTGTTCACACAGCCCTGGCAGGCAGTTCTCTGCATTAACATGTGGTGATAGGGCCACAGGATCTTTGCATTCAGTGCCTGGGTTGGACTAGTTGGTGGCTTTTGACTGAAAAAAAAAAAAAATTTTTTTTAGCTTTTTTTGACTGTGACTGACATTAAGGAATATATTTTCCGTTATAACCTATATGCACGTGGATATTTACGTAACAAGATCAGAAGTGTCACAAAACAACACCCTTACTATATGTAGTCTCTGATATGCTCCATTCTGTATTCTATTAAAAACATGCTGGGAGCCACTGTGGAAACTGATTTCACATGCCACTGCAGTTTAAAAACAGTGGCTAGACCTTCCAGTCTTCATTAGACCTAATTCTGAGATCTGCTTTGATATCCTCATTCTATGGATTAGAGATCCTTAGGTGTGATTTCAGCATCACACCCGGGTTAGTGACAAAGCCGAGGTTGTAACACAGATCTCCGCACTTTGATCTAGTGTTTATGCATAAATATCTTTTACTCAGAAATATATTTTTTGTATGGTGCTGTTTTTGTGTGTGTGTGTGTGTGTTTGGATGTCACTTTTCTTTCTGGTTAGGTACTGAGTGGCAAACCAATACAGCAGAAGAACCGATAGCTTACACTTTCCTACTTGGACTCAGCCTGTACCCTCTCTCCCTTTGCAGCATCCTGTTGCTTCTTGACCAGATCACTCAGCTGGTTTCAAAGTTGTGTTTATTGTACACACAGAAGTAGCATACCTCTTTTCCACTGCTCTGGGCCCACCACACAAAAGGCATGTGGGTTCTTGTCCTCCCATATCTGACTGTCAAATTGGGGTGACATGGCAGACTTCAGTCTATCAGCAGAAGCACATATGGACAAGTAGAGTCATTAGAAATGTGCTTTTGGAAAGAGGGTATATCAGAAAGGAAAAAGAGTTGTTTTTTCCCCTCTGATTAAGAGGAATCAGTTTCCTCATCAAGAAAGCTTTAAGCTATGATCACAAGAGGAAGAAGAGATGTTGGAGATGTGTACCATTAATTTGAGTTGGGAAGCCCCTCATCCTAGTATTGCTGACTGATCTTCCTCCTTCTGCAAGCTCACATTCCAAATATTCAGTTTAAAAACATCAGCACTATGGGATAAGAGATTTAAAATTGGGCCCATTCCACTAGATCTGGAAAACAGGCTTCCTTTGTGAATGGTGTTTCCTTACCTTTTGATCACCCATGAGTCCTTTTCATTTAGCTGTCTGAGGCTGTTGTGAGTGTTGCAGCATGACTGCGCCCCTGGCTGTGGCATGAGGAGAGGTCTAGTGGAGAGGAGAGAATAGCAGAGGGGTGGAATGCCACGTGCCTGTGCAGTTAGCACGACTTCACCTTCATAACACGGAGCATCACAATCAAGGAATTCTCTGGTGCCTTATTTTATGGCGTGAGATCATCTGCTTTGATTCTAGCACCTGATCCATGGTTACTTGTGTATTTGAACTTGTAAGAGTGGGTGCCTGTGTTGCATTCACTCTGACCTGTTTAGGAGCGTAGGGCTACACCCTCCCCTGAAATGCCATAGGCAGCTTTTCTCGTTTTTGCCTATCATTCCTGTTGGCTGAGTGGTGTGGAGGGACCCCTCTCTGTAATATAGTACTTTGGCTGGTGTAATTCTGAATTAGAAAAACAGCTTCGCTTGGAGAGAAACATTAATTAGATGCAAAGAGGGAGTTATTTCATCCTTTGAGTGGGGGGAGTGGGGAGTGAGGGAGAGAAAAAAGTACCACAAATAAATTATCTCCTATTTGTGCAATGTTTTATGCTTGTCAGCTGTCTGTTGCCAGAGAACCACAATGTAGCTAAATACGTGTGACACCTTGCCCAATCAAGGTATAGCAAAAGGATGTTATGGGAGCCTCTTTGTGACAACCTGTGCTAGTTTACATTAGCTTAACCAATCGCTTTTTCCTCTGTGCTTGGAGAAATTTGTTAAATTAATTCAGTTGCAATTAGCAGATTTATGGGAAAGTACCCTGTTATCCTTTAATTGGAGAGCATAAAACTACAAACTGAATCCGCTAGTTCTATTTGTGTAATAGGCAATCTATCTACGACAAGATTTGATCGATGGAGTCGTATGATGCCCTTGCCTTGTTTTATATTGGCTGTCAGCGCTTAACTGGGACTGAAGTATCTGGGTAACAAAAATTGATATAATGACTTAATGCGCCTTATTCTCTTTGAGCTACATCAGTTTAGAGCACTTCTGAGAGAAAAATGTCTGGAAAATATCAGGGAGTCATTTATCAACCTGTTTTCATTAGCATACTGCCTAGCTCTGGCAAGGATTTGAATAAAAAAAAAGCAGGATGGTACAATTTATTTCAGGCCCCATATTTCTTGGATGAAAGGAGACCTCTAATAAAAGGAAAATACAGAAAGATGCTTTTTCTAGCTGGTTTCTCCTTAGCTAAAAACTCTACCCCCAAAGCTTTTTTTGTTTGTTTGAATTTTTGCTGTTAATAATGTTCTGGGGAGCATATCCCTGGGAAGGTAATTAGAAAAGTAATGCAAAACACATGGTGTTTTTGATATGTAGGGAAAAGATGTTTAACAACAACAACAACAACAACAACAACAACAACAAAATGAACCCAAAATGCCCAGGCATGTAGTGGGTATGTATATATCTATCTCCGTTTGCTTGGCTCAGTGTGCATGTTTGTGTGTTGATAATATACAAACAGTGAGCATGGAGAGAAGTTCTCTGCATAAGTGGGTGTTTTGTAGCATTAAAGGATTTCAAAAAGTTGAGATACAGCCTTTTTAGCTCTCAGGAGTTGGAGCTGAGGGGAAATAGAAACAGATCAAAATGTTTGTATAGTGGGCAAAATACATTTGGTATATGGAGTCATTTGTCCTACCCCACCGTAGGATGCAAACCACAAGAGGTAATAATAACTGAAAGGCAGTTGTATGGAAGTGAGTCCTTTTTTGCATGAAATTTTTATGCATCAGTCAGCCTGCATACAGTGTGCCTAATGTATAAAATAAATTGGTGCATAAATCAGATTAAGAGCAGCATGTTGCCAACTTTCACATTTGCACACAGGAATTCAATATGGATATGGAGGAATTCCCATTTTTTAATCTTTAACAGAGTATGGGGAATCTCTCAGGTAGACTTTTCACACAGGGACATTTTATTCACTTATCTCCCCCCATGCCCCACCCTGAATAACAATAGAAGCAGTGTGGTGGATAGTAAGGGCAGCAGTGTGGAGTTTTCTGGAATACCAGCTGTATATGGAGGGTGGTGACACAGTATTTAAGATAATATTGCAACACTGTCTATAGCTCCTAATTATGTTGAGGAGTTAGTGTACCGATCGATAGTGATTTATGGTGGGAATAAGCAAGTGCACATTGCTCACATTGATCTGCATGTAAATTCCTTGACATAATAAGAAGTTATTACCAGTGACAGTCACTGTCTGATTGCTAATTCATCGACACATCCTTCCGTCAGTGGGAGCCACAGTATCTGCATACTGGGCATGGGTTTGCCCCATCATCTGTCTGTTGTGTGTCAGGCTTGTACATCTGGTATCCAAGGAGTGGCCATTGAATAGGTGAGAGTTGAGGTCACTCTCACTGACAGTTTCTCTGTCAAACAGCAGTTCCATGATTAACCGACAAGACAGTGGGGTGTATCTTGCTTTTTTAAAAGCAAGAAATATCCTCCAGGGGGTGTTTGACTCGTTTTAAAAATATTATATTTTCAAGTATTATGTCTATTAAAGTTCTTAACACCGTTTCCCCAAAAACCTCAGATAGTGAACTGTCAGTTGATTAAAAAACAGTTGTTTTTACTTTACTCCTTTCTTTCTCTTATTTATACCTTTAAAAAATTATAGCTTTTTAAAAAAATCCATTTAAATTTAAATCTCATATGAATTTGTTTTCTTCTGCATTTCTGTTGCCCCAGCGCTTTTTAAAAAATTGAATCGTGTATCTCTTTGTTCTTGCTTTTCCTTTTTCCTTTCTGACAAGGCCTTGTAAACTCATCCCTTATGTCTGTCTCTCTCTCCCCCTCTCTTTAGTAGTCTTTGCTAACTGGTCTGAATAGTCTTTAGCTATTCACATTCATTGCCAAGATAGGAGGTGGTATGTCTCCACTTGCTTTTGTGGGCAACATCTCTTTGTCCAGCCTGTAATATTACATTACCTAGAACTAGCAGTTTCTGGCTTAAAACATTCTGTCATGTTCCTTTGTGGCCTGATTTTTTTGCCCCTTAAGAGTCTGCTGCATCAGGAAGTTATTCTTTAAACTGAAAGCTGCTGAAGGATGGTTGCTGCATTCTTTACCACCCTCTTTACCTCTTCTCCATTCTTACTGGGGATGGTCATTGCGTTTTGTAGGTGAGCACTTGAGAAACTGGTGGAACAGTTGACATTGCCTTGAAAAGTGAGCCATTGGCTCCAGATATATGGTACTTGTTCTACCTTAAGGATATAAACAGTTATACAGAGGTGAGATTGTTTATTATACTTGGTAGTTATAGTAGTAATAGAAGGGTAAATAATAAGAACAAGAAAGTTAATTTCAGACTGTCCATTATTGGTTGTATCAATTAGGTTTGCCTGAGTTACGCTGAAGTAACAACCCCCAAATCAATCTCAAAAGGATAAAATGGCACAGGTATACATCTCATGTATGCTTTCTGTACATTGTGGGATAGCAGAGGGACTGTGATCATTTTAGTCACACAGGTACTGAGGATGGCAGAACAGCCAACATCTTGGGCATTGAGCCAAAGGGAAAGATTTCTAAAGGATCTAGTATTGACAATTAAATGTGCCACAGCTCATGGGCAGGACTAATCACAGGTCTCATTCTTACCTTATAGTTCGAAGAGGGGAGAACTAGAAATATTTGGTAAACAGCTCTAATGACTATTGATTGGTTATTCACAAAAGGTAGTTATTAAAAAACCTTCTCCAAACATAAAAATAGTGTTCTTAGCATTAACAGTACATGATCGGTGATGATTAAAGAAGCCTAGAATAATCAAGCTGAAAAGCTGTAAAATGATGAGCCGGTTCAACCTTCTCACTTTTACATATCAGGAAATAAAGATCCAGCGAGGGGAAATAATTTTCCCGAGGTCATAGCACTGGAGAGGAGCAAAATGAGGCTGTAAACCTTGGTTGCTTCACTTGAATCCAGCGTGATTTCCTCCTTCTCTCTCCCCTGCAAACCTGGGTGTCCTGACCTCTTTGTGCATATTGCTATTAAACCTGTGTGTGCTGGGGATGTAAGTCTTAACTGTGCCTCCATTGACTTCAGTCCTTTGTTGGCAAACCTCACTTTGTTCAGGTGTATTTAGCTTCTTGTCTTCTCTTTTTCAGACTTCCTGGTCACCATCATATCATTTTCCTTCAGATTCACTTGGCTTTCATTTCAAATAGTAGAATCTGAATGCTTGTATTGAATATTGCAAGCATGACACAGAGTGTATGGGGTGGTGATGAGGCGGTAATGGGATATTCAACGGAGTTACTACAAGGAGGTGAGATTAGTAGGAACTCCACAGAATGCAATGTTTATTGATTTATTTGCTCATATGTGTACCTGCCCTACTTTGAGAGAGTGAGAGAAATAGTGATTTGGTCTGGGGAATTATTTGATGTTCTATTTTGTCTGTTTCAGCAGAGTTACAAGACAGTTTTGGTTGACATTTCTACTGGTCTACTTTTTTCTTTTTTTAGTTTAGCTAGTTCTAGTTTCTACTTGAAAAGGTGAGTAGACACCAGGTTTTTAGACAGAGGCAGAAAACTTTATAACACTTTTCATTGTTAACAGATAAGGAGTTATACTTTCCAGATGGTTTTCACTATTTCCCAGGATAGACCTTCCTATTAGAGGAGCATTAGTTTGTGTCTTTGTTTTTTGTGGTCAGAATTGTGGACATAAGGATTTATCTGTAGGGCACATGTTATAATTCAAATCCTGGGATTTGGCATTTGATTCTTAAGTAACTAATGTCTGTGGGAGACCAGTTAGAGGTTAGCATGACTGCATGGCATCAGAGAGAGATCTTATCACACATTTGGAGAACCTTATCAGATCTATAACTTTTGTGCAACTCTCATGTTCCATTTTAAATTAAAAACAAAAGCTCAAGAAAAGCTAACCTTCCTTAGGTACCCATTATCTTCCAGGAGCACCTGGGTAGCTTTCTCTCACTCTCTTTCTCTATATTATGTGTGTGTGTGTGTGTGTGTGTGTGTGTGTGTGTGGTCATGTGCCTGCACATTTCTCATTTGCTTCATAGAATAGCCTCTTGAAGTAGATATCATTGCACGGCTAACAACTGAGCGCTTGCTTTTCCTTACTATCTGTTGGCTGCCATCTTAAATGTTTACATTAATTAATTCAATCATCCTTACAGTCACACTTGGAGTAGATATTCTTATTGTCCCCATTTTGAAAATGAGAAAACTAAGTTATAGATTTAACTTGCATGAGGTCACAGAGCTGGGAAGTGGAACAAAGGTTCGAATCCAGGCAGTCTGGCCTCAGAGCTGGCATGTGAATCACTCTGCTGGGCTGCCTTCCTCCCTATTCCTATCCATTAGTGAGGGAGGAGTTACAGAGCAGAGCAGTGAAGTCCAGACATGGAATCAGAAGATATGGGTTTCAGCCCTGGCTGTGGCCCCTACTATCTATGCTGCTTTAGGCAACTCCCTTAGCCTCTCTCAACTTCATTTTCTCCATCAGTAAGATAAGAACACTCACCCTTGCCTCAGAGGCAGTAGCCCTTAGAGTGAGGAACTTGTGCCCAGGGAATATATCATTAGGACCATTAGAACCATGGGTGTGCTTGAAGATAGAATTAATTTGTGTGGTCTAAAGATGAGAAGGGAATAAGCCAGATCAATATTTAATATTCAGACTGAACTGGTGCCCTCACTTGATGTAGGTGCCTACAACATGCTGCAGACAGTGGGGGGCTATTCCAGAGGCTTCTTGGGATAGTGACACCTTCACCTCTTTTTTTTGTCTTCAGCATTTTACAAATTTTATTAAAGTTCCTGGCTATAGGATGTCCGTGACATGGTTAATTTTATTTAAAAAATCCTCAAATAACAGAACCTTTATAGTACTTGGTTATGAGTTGGGGATTGAATACAAAATTCTTTGATTCCAACAGAGGTTCTCTTATTACATCATAAGAAAGAATTTGAGAATTTTTTGGCTATAAATATAATAGTTCCTCATTTTTTTCTTATAAAAATTTAATACTTTTTGTGGGGGGAGTCGAGATCTTACTCTGTCACCCAGGCTGGAGTGCAGTGGCAAAATCGTGGGCTCAGGTAATCCTTCTGAGTAGCTGGGACGATAGGTGCGTGCCACCACGCCTGACTAATTTTTAAATTTTTTTGTAGAGACGTGGTCTCGCTGTATTGCCCAGGCTGGTCTCAAACTCCTGGCCTCAAGCAATCCTCCCACTTCGGCCTCCCAAAATGCTGGGATTACACGAGTGAGCCACCACACCCAGCCCAAGCTTTCTTAATTTGTTCAACCCTAGTAGTATAGATTCTAACAGATATGTTTGGCCAAAAACACATTTGAAAAATGCTTTCTGAAAGAAACTTGTGCTGTGGAGAGAACACTTTGAAAACAGATGTTTGGAGAGGTTTCCATCATGTGAGCAAAATGCTGAAAGCTGTCTAGATGTGTCGTCTAAAAAAATACTCATCTCTGCATATTTTAAATTTGCAAAAGGAATTTTATAACAACTTAAAAAATCTGCCCAATGAGGCATTTTAGTGGATTTTGAGCTCATTTGTTAGAAAGATAAAATTGCCATATATTTGGTTAGTTGACATGAAAGAATGTGGAAAGTTGCCCACTGAATTTAAACAACAATCTGAGTGTGACTGGTTAATGAGACTGAAAAAAAGTATCATGATTTAATAAACTCATTCACTGATTAATTTTTTCATATGTACTGTGGTACTGAATCATGGACCCCTAAAGGTATTTTGTCCTTATCCTCAGAACCTGTGAATGTTACCTTATATGAGAAAAGGGTCACTGGTGTTGTGATGAAGAATTTTGAGATGGGGAGATTATTCTGTTGGGCCCTAGATTCAATACCAATATTCTTATGAGAGAGAGACAGAAGGAGATTTGACACAAAGAGAAGAGTTAAAGGCATTGGTGACACATGGATGCAGAGAGTGGAATGATGTAGCCACAAGCCAAGAAATGCTGGTGGCCACCAGATGCTGGAAAAGGTTATGAATGGATTCTCCCCTAGAACCTTTGGAGGGAGTGTAGTCCTGCTGTCACCTTGATTTCAGCCTCATGGTACTAATTTCAAACTCCTGGCCTCCAGAACTGAATGCGAGAATATGTTTGTTTGTTTTTTTTTAAAAATGCTATCAAGTTAGTGGTAATTTGTTACATCAGACATAGGAAACAAATACCTCTACCCCATTAACTTTTAAAGCTATGATTCATTTATTAAAACTTAGTGTTAACCTGAAATCAGAACTAAACCTTTAAGTTATTTTTTTTACAAAATGTTAAGCCAATATTTTAAAAAATAATGAAGCATCATTATATGACATTTCTCTAATGATAAATGATCAATATGAATAATATAAAATATAATAACTATATTATTTGGTGAGCCCAAAGGATTGTGGCATTGTTAATAAATTGAATTGCGTATACAATATTTTATTTCTCATCCTTCAAATGTATATGTTGTGGATATTTTATGAATACATTGGTACAATGATATATATAGTTTATAAGTAAATAAACATAATGTTGGGGTGCAAGTTCTCTTAGAAAACTTACTCTAAGAGATTATTGTCAAGATGAAATGAGATAAATGTGAAAACTTCTATAACAGGTAGGCATCCAATATGTATTTGTTGGATGGATGGATGGCTGGTTGGGCAGATGGACGGATGAATGGATGGATGGATGGTTGGATAATGAAGAAATGGAGGTTAAGCAATAGACCAGGGAAGCATGGCTAATAGTAGGGCTTAGCTGCGAGCCCAGGTGTGCTTGATTCCAAAGGCTGTGATCTTTCAGTTGTGCCATCATTATGTGAAGAACTGTGCTTATTAAAATCATGTGCTTCACAATTTCCTTAGTGAGACTTAGTGGTGAACGTGCCGGGCTGACTTGTCTCCTCCTCAGCAATGAGATGGGGTAGGGAGTAGGAAGAGTTACAGAAGTGCTGGGTATGACTGTGTTGGCCTGATGTCAGGCAGGAGTTGGTATTAGGAAGGGGACTTGGGCAATTGTGGCAGGCTGGGCTTTGGGACTGTGCTGCTTTCCTGTGGCAGCTAGCTTTTGGCTTTTGCCCGAATGTGAGAGCCTATGAGAATCTGCCAGCCATAGAACAATAGAACTCCTCTTCCCCATGGGGAGAGTTAGAAAAGTAGAATACATATACTAACCAGTTTGTAGACAGTCAAGCTGCCCACATCTATAATCGTGGGGGAACAGGGAGATGTCTGGATAAATTAAATTTTGACAACTCTCAAACCGGACTTTAGCCAATAATATCACTCTTCTTTCTGACCCAAGACACTAAAGCAGCTTTCACTCCAAGTATTAGCAATAAACTACCTGGATTTGAAAGCCCTCTCTCTTCCAGCTCATCTTTTGATAGAGCTAATAATGACAGGAAAATAGCCAGTGGGTTGGTGGATGCCGAAGGGAGGTAATAAGAGTTTCAGAGCTGTGATCATCTCTCGTCAAATAGCACCCGTAAAAAGGGGCGCAGACCCTAGTAGCTGGATCATGAGCCAAGTCAGCTCAGTCTTTAAAACACAAAAGTCAAGGTCAGTTCCTGGAAATCTGCTTCTTGTGCACTGGTGATGGGGCGGGGGAGGGGTGTCTGTGCTGTTTCATTTGGAACACTGACGTTGACACCCACTGTCCACTCGAATAGCCTCCTAGGTGGGAATTCCTGCAATATCCCTTGTCTGCTTCTGATCCATTTTCTGTACTGTCATGTCACTCCAGCAATCTTCTGTAGATTCTAAACCCTTACAATTATTTGCAGGATTTTCTCCTCCTCTTTCCTAATGCTTCAGCCAAATCACACACCACCCTGATTTTTTTTTTTTCCTGCAGGATAGTCTCTTACCTCTGGGCCCTTGCACATGCCATATCCACTGTTCTCACTGTTTATTTCCTCAGTCTTCACGTAGCTAACACTTTTGCGTTTTTCAAGTCTCAGTTTAAGTGATTTCCTCAGGAAAGCCTTCCCTGTACCCGGTTGGCTAGTTTGGCTTCTCTTGCTATATGCTTCCATAGCAACCTTGTACATCCACTTTTGTGACAGTCATTTCACTTGTAATTGTATGTGAAGTCTGCCGACCTTGCCAACCATCATCATCTCTGAGATGTCACTGTGCAGTACCAGGCACATGATAGGTGCTCAGTTAACATTTGCCAAGTGGATGAATGAAGCTTTTCAAGAGAAAAGGTGCTGTGTTATTTTGTGCCCCCACAGCCTAGCATAGTACCTGGCACCCAATAAATGTTGGTTGAGCTGAGCTCAACAGAGAGGCAGCGGACCAAGACTTTAGAGGATGTGACCTGGATGCAGTGTATTAGGTCTCATTCTCTCTCTCTCTTTTTTTTTTTTTGAGTTGGAGTCTCACTCTGTCACCCAGACTGGAGTGCAGTGGCCGCTCCCGGCCACTGCAGCCTCGACCTGCTGGGCTCCGGTGATCCTTCTGCCTCAGCCTTCCAAGTAGCTGGAACTACAGGCACGCGCTACCACACCCGGCTAATTTTTTGATTTATTGTAGAGATGAGGTCTCGTCAAGTTGCCGAGGCGGGTCTCGAATCCGCGGGCCCAGGCAATCTACTCACCTTAGCCTCCCAAAGCGCGGGATTACAGGATGAGCCAGATGTCAATTTTTATAATCGGTCTTGGTTTCATGACTAATAATGAAGTTATTCCACTTTTCGGATTGTAAACAATAAATTGCGAGTGTCTTGGCCCATAGGAGGTTGTTCTTGAGCAAATGAGCCCTTGTTTTCCAGGTAGGAGTGATGCTAATTCTCACTCAAGCCCTGTGGGGTGGTCTTCCTGGGATGTCGTCTCAGCTCAAGCTTCTCCTTTAAGCTCCAGAGAGGTGAATGAATCCTGCACAAGCTCATGACCTTCAAAGCCACATGAAAGCCTGTTGGTTGCTGTGTTTGGCTCCTGAACCCTGATTCCATGAACTAGGAGATTCAGCTGGGGATGTCAGGCCTGACGTGGGCTCTGACTGAGCACAGGAGGTGACTGTGGGATGGGCTGCAGAAACCTGGTTTTCAAGGCTCTGGGTGCAGATGGATGACTCAGCCATTTGAGTCTCCACCTCTTCCCTTCTGTTGCCTGCTTTTTAGTCATCAACAAGATTGAGAGGAGAAGCAGCACCGAAAAAATCTGCCTTGGCAGGCAGCTGTAGCAGATTTAGCACAAGAGGGAGAGGGCGGGTCCTCTTCATTGTAGACAATTTCTGCGTCAGGTGGTGATTTCAAGTATCCAAGTTTTCCTTACATGCATTTCAGATCCTTGGAAGAGAGAGGTAATCCATAGATTTATCTAGGACCATGAATCCCAGACTTGGATTTTTATGGAGGAGAAAAGTTTAAAAAAATTTTTTTTAATTAACAGAATTTTGTGACTTTCTATTTAGCCTAATAAGACCTTTAAAAATCTACTTTTGCCTTTTAGCACCATCATTTCTATTAACTATTGATCTCTAAATACTGCCTCCCCCCATGAAAAGAGGATATAATCTCCGAAAAAAGGCAATTAAAAACATTTAGTAAGTTTGGCTTTGTGAAAAACACCACATTATCATCATTATCATCATCATTATTATTATCATCATTATTATTATTTTTGCTGCAAAATTTTGAAAACTTTGCTATGGACCTAGAAAGCCCTAGGTCACAGGTCAAATTTCTCCTTTAAGTTCTGAAGAGTGAGTGAATCCTGTACAGGTTTTTGATCTTTAAAGCCACCTTAAAGCCTGTAGATGGCTGTGTTTGGCTCCTGAGACTTGTTTCCGTTAACTGGGAGATTTGACTGGGGACCTCAGGCTTGACGTGGGCTGTGACTGGGCAGAGGAGGTAGCTGTGGGTTGGGCTGCAGGAAAACCTTGTTTTCAAGGATCGGAGTGCAAGTGGGTGATCCTGGGAGATGGGAGGGGACACCATCATGGCAGTGACCAGGGCAGATCCCCTAGGAATCTATTTCATGTGGAATCAATTATCCCATGGGAGAAACAGTTTCAAGGTCTCTGGATGGCTATGAGGCGCTTAGGAACTTGTCATTGAGATGTTTTTGGTGGTGTTCTTGGGAATCAATATATCAGAGGCGAGGGAGAGGCACAGGGCATTATGTCCTTTCAAGATCATTGACTTACCTCCAGCAGGGATGTTGTGCGTGTGATTTTGTGTAAGTTCACTGGTGTGAAACCTTATTCAGTCCCAAAGGCACCTTGGTGAGACTCCTGGGACATGGGAAAGAGGCAGGGGCTGTAGGAATGCTAAAAGCTAACCAAAATGTATAGAAGTCTGAAGTTGGACGTTGGGAAATCGGGACCACCCACTCAGTCTCTTTTTAATCATGGGATGCTTGATGGGGAGGGATAATGTCTATCCCCAGCAAGAACATTGTCAGTCGCTGGGCTGGCAGTAGCAGAGATGGGAGGGGACACCATCATGGCAGCGTCAGATAGAGTGAAGGTGAGGTCAACCTGTGCTGGGAAATCTGAGTCAGAGGCAGAGGTGCCAGTGGTGGCAGAGGTGGGCAATAGCAGCCGATAAAATAGTGATGACTTGACTGCCAAAGATGTGAGCAGTTTGGGAAGCTCTGTTTCCAGGATTCCATGGCAGGGACACTGGAGAGCTCCCATATACACCCATTCCCCCAGCCAGTCATTTCCCATATGTATGTATATGTATATACATCTGTCTATCATCTCTCTCTCTCTCTCATCTCTCTATCATCTATCATCTATCATCTCTCTATCTCTCTCTCATCTCTCTATCTCTCTGTCTATCTATCTGAGTCTAACTCTGTTGTTCTAACCAGAGTGCCCTGACACAATCACGATGATGACGGCTCACAGCAACCTTGACTTTCTGGGCTCGGGCGATCCTTCCTATTCAGCATCGCGAGTAGCTGGGACTACAGGTGCGTGCCAGCAGGCCAAGCTAATTTTTTAATTTTTTTTGGTAGAGATTAGGTGTCGCTATGGTAACAACCTGGTAGCATAGTTAACCATAGTTAACCCTGGTAACAACCCAGGCTGGTCTTGAACTCCTGGGCTCAAGTGATACTCCTGTCTTGATGTCCCAATGTGCTGGAATTACAGATGTGAGCCACTGTGCCCAGCCAATTTCCCTTATTGTTAACATCTTGATTGGGTGTGGTACATTTGTTGCAATTGATATGCAACTATGTATCCATTCTTATTCCCTGAAGTCCTTAGCTTACACTAGAATTTGCTTTTCTGTGTGGTACCTTCCATGGGTTTTGTCAACTGTGTAGTGTCATGTATCTATCATCTCATGCAGAATAGTTTCACTGCTCTTAAAGTCTCCTGTGTTGCACCTGTTTATCCCTGCCTGGTTCTCCATGGAGCTCCTGGCAACCACTAGTCTATCTACTGGTTTTACAGTTTTGCTTTGTCTAGAATGCCATATTGTTGGAATCAAATGGTAGGTAGCCTTAAAATTCTTTTTATACATTTAAATTTTTAAAAAATTTATTATTTTTTCCTAATTTACTCCTCTGCATGCTAAATATGTAGCTTCTTAGACTGACTTCTTTCACTTAGCAACATACATTTACGCTTCTTCCATGTTTTTACTTGGTTTGACAGCGCATTACTTTCTTTTTTTCTTTCTTTCTTTTTTCAGGGGTGAATGCTACTTTTATTCTCATTTCTTTTTTTTTTTTTTTTTGAGTTGGAGTTCCACTGCCACCCAGGCTGGAGTACAGTGGCATGCTCATGGCCACTACAGCCTTGACCTGCTAAGCTTAGGTGATCCTTCTACCTCAGTTTCCCCTTCCAAGTAACTGGAACCACAGGTGCGCACCACCATGCCTGGCTATTTTCTTTCTTTTTAACACCATTTTCTCTCTCCTTCCTTCCTTCCTTCCTTCCTTTCTTCAGTTGGGATCTCACTCTGTTCCCATGCTGGAGTGCAGTGGCATGATCAGGACTCACTGCAGCCTCGACCTCCTGGGCTCAGGCAATCCTTCTGCCTCGGCCTCCCGATTAGCTGGGACTACAGATGCGCATCACTATGCCTGGCTATTTATGTATTTATTTATTTATTGTGGAGACAAGGTCTCACTATGTTGTTCAGGCTGGTCTCAAACTCCTGGGCTCAAGCAGTCCTCTCACTTCAGCCTCTCAAAGTGCTGGGATTACTGGTGTGAGCCACCACACTTGGTTCTTTTTAACACTATTTTCAATCATAATAAAATATACATAACATAAAACTTACCATCTTTTTTTTTTTTTGAATCAGAGTCTCACTGTTACCCAGGCTGGAGTGCAGTGGCATGTTCACAGTCACCCCAGTGTTGACTTGCTGGGCTCAGGTGATCCTTCCACCTCAGCCCTCCAAGTAGCTGGAATTATAGGTGTGTGACACCATGCCCAGTTAATTATTTTTATGTCTTGTAGAGCTGAGGTCTCATGAGGTTGCCCAGGCTGGTCTCAAAATCCTGAGCTCAGGCAATCCTCTCACCTTGGCCTCCCAAAGTTCTGGGATTACAAGCTTGAAGCACTGCACCCAGCCAAAACTTACCTTATAGTTTAGTGGCATTAAGTACATTCATATTTGATATACAATCATCACCACCATCTGTCTTCAGAACTCTTTTAATCATGCAAAGCGGAAACTCTGTACCTGTCAAACAATACCATTCTGTACCTATTAAACAATCCACCAATCTGATTTTTTTGGGGGGGTAGGAGTCTCACTCTGTTGCCCAGGCAGTAGTCCAAGTAGCTGGAACCACAGGCACAGACCACCATGTCTGGCTAATTTTTTCATTTGTTGTAGAGACGAGGTCACACCAATTTGCCCAGGCTGGTCTCAAACCCCTGGGCTCAGGCAATTCTCTCGCCTCTGCCTCCCAAATTGCTGGGATTACAGGCACGAGCCACTGCACCCTGCTTCTTATTTTTATCTCATTTGACTACTCTAGGTACTTCATGCAAGTAGAATCACATAGTATTTGTCAGTTTTTGACTGGCTGATGCCACTTAGCCTAAAGTCCTCCAGGTTTAACCAGGTTGTAACATGTGTCACAATTCCCTTCCTTTTTAAGTCTGAATAATATCCTGTGGTGTGTATATACACATTTTGTTCAACCAGTCATTCATCCATGCACACTTGGGTTGCCTCCATCTTTTGGCTACTGTGGATAATGGTGCCATGAACATACGTGCACAAACATCTCTTTGCTTTTAAGTCTTTTGGGTACATACCCAGAAGTAAAATTGCTGAGTCATGTGGTAATTTTATTTTAATTTTGAGAGGATGAAATATGCACCATTTTATGCTCCCACCAACAGTGCACAAGGCTTCCCGTTTCACTGCATCCTCGCCAACACTTGCTACTTTCTGTTTTATAGAAGCCATCCTAAGGGGTGTGAGGTGGTATCTCATTGTAGTTGATAGCTCATTACTTTTTACTTCTGAACAACATTCCATTGTATAGATGTACCACAGTTTGTTTATCCAGTCACCTATTAGAGGACATCTTGGTTGCTTCCAAGTTTTGGCATTATGAGTAAGGCTGGTATAAACATTCACATGCAGGTTTTTGTGTGAATGTACATTTTCAACTCTTTGGGTAAATACCAAAGAGCACGATCACTGGATCATATGGTAAGAGCATGTTTAGCTTTGTAAGAAACTGCCAAACTGTCTTCCAAAGTGGCAGAACCATTTTGCATTTCTAGAAAAGGCTATTTTTGTGTCTATTACTATTGCTACCCACATTTCTTGACTGTCCTTGCTCTGGTTTGTGTGTTCTGGTGAGGAAAAGCTGCAGATGGATTCTTGACAGTTGGTAGAATCTTATTTTTATGCTCTTTTAATATGACCTTTAGTTAAGTAGCCTTCTGGAGAGCAAAGTTGGAATGGAACAAGGCAAAAACTGCTTGGCTTTGGGTTCTGACTGCCAGAATTCATTTTCTACAGTGACTAAATTTAAAAAATTAAAACTTTGAAGCACCCTCCCCTTCAAAATAAGCACAAATCACTGAGTTAATATTATTTTCTACTGCATTTCCCATGCTATTAGTAATTGGATAACTTTCAATGTCTGGATCCTTTCTTCCTTAGAAATACGTTTATTTTTCAGACAAGGGAAAATGATAGAAGGCCTTCTGAAAGTCTGGGTCTGGAACTCAGAACTTAAAATACCAGCATCTTCAAGAATATTCAGAATTGCTTTTATAGGAAGAACTTATAAATTAAGATCCTCTTGACCAGATGTGATCCCAACAGAAATATATACAGATGTTCAGCAGAAGGAGAGTGTTCTTAGAGCACTGTTTATGATAGCCTGAAATGGACAAGAATCTTAATGTCTATCCATCAATAGTAGAATGGATAAATCAAATGTGACATCTTCAGACAATGGGATACAATGTGGCAATGAGAATGATCGGACTACTACTATACAATGCAAATGACTAGAGATGATATAATCCCGAATGACAGAAGGCAGATACAAAGGTGTGCATGCCGTATGCCTCCATTGATGCAAAGTTCAAAAACAGATAAAATTAATCCACGGTGTTAGAAGTCAGGGTATTGGTCTACCTCTGGGTGTATAAGGGGAGCTGCTTGAGGGTTCTGCAAAGGTTCTGGTAATGTCTCATGTCTTAATTTGAGCCCTGGATATATTGGTGTATTCACTTCATGAAAAGGTTTTACGCTGACTTGATGAGTGCATTTTTCTGAAAGTATGCTGTAACTCAGTAAGAAGTTGAAAAAAGTATTCCCTCTCATGTTACAACAAACATATGAAGAAAATGCCCACGAGTTAATTTTATAAGAGAAATAAAGAAGAGAATTTAAGATAAAATACATCCAATAATTTGGATTTTTTTTTTTGCCATTAACCAGAAGATTGACCTTTTATCTTAATATGAATTGATCCAGTAAGCCAATAAAGAAAATTGACTTCGCTGCTAAGTGTGATGGAGAAGAATGAAGCATCAGAAAAGGGGAAGCAGTTTGATGGCTTGATAATGGCCTCTAAAAGCCTTGCATTTTTTTGATCAGCACTTACAAAATGAATTCAAAAGAAGCAGTTATAAAACCTTCACGCTCAGGGAGATTTCAGCTATAGATGCCAAAGTGATGCCTGAGCTCTGCGGTGGAATTAAGGATAAGGCTAGAGTTTTTGTAGAGTCCCACGCAGTGGCATGAGGAAGGTCATCTGTTCTGGAGGGCAAGTTTGCCATTTCATGAAATGACCTCATTTCTTCATAAGCTCCTACCTGTGATAGGTTTTGGGGGCAGGTTTGGTGATTTCTTGAGGTACCAGACAACGGTGGCTTGGGTTGCTTCCAGGAAGAGAACATTGAGAGAACAAAATGTGAGAATGAATTCCACCTCCTGCTGGATAAAAATTCCATCCTCATTTGGAGCTGGATTTCTTGGGTAAATGATTGCACATGTCTAGCTTGCTTTTGGGACCACCACTGGGAGTTTGTTCTGTCTACACACTTAAATATATATTTCTCTAAACTATTTTTTTCCCTCTTAACCCTGTTGCCCAATATTGTGTTTCTTCTTACTCAAGTCCCACTGCTCTTAACTTCCCTGAGAATACTTGCTGTTTCTTAGGGCTAGACAACAGGCTGTGGTAGAGTTCAGACGTGGTAGGAGGTCAAGTGTGGTTTAGTCAGTGTCAGGTCTGGACAGGGTAGTGAGCCAGATGTGGCTAAGTAGCAGGAAGGTAGTGGTTAAGGCGGGTGAGGCTGCAAAACCAAGTGGATCAGTCAGGGATAGTATGGGGCACACAGTGTATCTCCATTAAGCACAAAGCGAAGAGTAAAAATCAGGTGGGTAGTCAGGAGTCAGAAGCAACAAATACAGATACAGCAAACACACATGCAACAACGCAGAAGGTCAGGAACCAGCTAGGAAAAGCAGACAGCTGATGTAACTTTTCCCCATTAGATTTGAAACGGGGCGGTATGCAGCATAAAACCTGTGGATTCTTTGGCTCATTTCTAAAATGAATTTTAGAGTGGCCAGCAAAATTTTAAATCAAAGTTTTATTAGAGAAAGAAGGAAGAAAAGAAAGGGAGACATGCCAGAACTGGTGCATGGGTGAGATTAACTACAATTTTTGCTCTCTACAATAGACCTGATATACTTTGACAATGACTAGTATGCTAAGAGGGTGGAGCTTAGGTGACCTTCACTCTGGAGATTGACATCTCTAGGCTTCTAATGGGTGGAGAGAAGGGGAGAGGTGGACTTTTCCTGACCACATTATTTTTCGCAGGAGACCTGCCAGGTATTTCCAATTTACAAGTACTGTAGCTAAAAGGTCTTCTAATGGTCAATTCTATGGGTTTGGCTTGTCAAGGGGTGGTATTGGACCTTCTGTTTTCAATAGGGAGCTTGAGAGTTTCTTAGTGATTACTATGCTAAACCATGAATGAAAAGGTTGGGCTATCCTAGCCTTACATCTGATGGGTTTTTCCAAGGAGGTGGGGTAGGCTGCAGCTTGGCCTACAGAAAAATGTAATCCTTTTTTTTTTGTCAGAGTCTCACTCTCTCACCCAGGCTGGAGTGTAATGGCATGCTCATGACCACTGCAGCCTCAACCTGCTGGGCTCAGGCTATCCTTCTGCTTCAACTTTCCAAGTAGCTGGAACTGTAGGCGTGTGCTACCGTGCTGGCTAATTTTTTGATTTTATTGTAGAGAGAAGGTCTTGCCAGGTTGCCCAGGCTGATCTTGAACCCATGAGCTCAGGCATTCCTTTCGCCTCTGCCTCCCAAAGTACTGGGATTATAAGCATGAGCCACTGTGCCTGGTCAGTAAAATGTAATTTTAAAGATGTCTGAACTCTTCCTAAAACCTACCTATGGGAAATTTATCTATCTATGTCTAACCTGTGCTAGCTACCCTGCTTCAGATCTATAAATATATTTTTTAGTATGACTACGTTTCAGATGCTGTATTAGTTAGCTTTTGCTAGACATAACTATGACCCACAAAATTTTAGTGACATACAACAAAAATCATTTATTTCTTGCTTGTAGATTTCTGCCTGTGGGTCAAGTTCAGTATTGTTCCATGTGTTTTGTGGGGGTGGCTGGAGAACCAGTGGCTCCTGGGAGTTTCTCCTCCTCCTCTTTTTTTTTTTTTTTGAGTTGGAGTCTCACTCTGTCGCCCAGGCTGGATTTCTGTGGCACACTCATGGCCACCCCGGCAGTGACCTGCTGGACTCCAGCGATCCTTCCACTTCAGCCTTCCAAGTAGCCGGAACTACAGGCACACACTACCACGCCTGGCTAATTTTTTAATGTATTTTAGAGACGAGGTCTCACGATGTTGCCTAGGCTGGTCCCGAACCCTTGGGCTCAGGCATTCCTTTTGCCTCGGCCTCCCAAAGTGCTGAGATTACAGGCTTGAGGCACTGTACCCAGCCTCCTCCTTCTTGTTTTTGAGTCAGGGTTTCACTCTGTTGACCAGGCTGGAGTGCATGGCATGATCATGGCTCACCAAAATCTCCAACTTCTGGGCTGAAGCAATCCTCCCACCTCAGCCTCCCAAGTAGGTGGGAATACAGGCGCATGCTACTACACCTGGCTAATTTTTTGTTGCTGTTATTGTTGAGTTTTTGTAGAAATGAGGTCTTGCTATGTTGCCTAGACTGACCTTGAACTCCTGGGCTCAAACAATCCTCCCACCTTGGCCTCCCAAAGTGCTGGAATTACAGACGTGAGCCACCATAACTGGCAAGAGAGTTTTCATCTAGTAAAGGAATTTGGAAATGCAAGAGGACCAAGCCAATCTGTGCAAGCACATTTTAAGCCTCTCCTTGAGTCAGTCATGTCTGCTAACATCCCATTGGCCAATGCAAGTCACATGATGAAGTCCCAAGTCAGTGAATGAAGTATATTCCTGCCCTACCATGACATAAGTATGGATGGGTAGTTTTACTTTAGGACAGTGCAAATTTGGAACCAAAAGTTCAATTTACCAAAGGTTTTATTGTAGGTGCAGGGGATATCTATATGAATAAGACATATGTCTTGTCTTTAAGATGTCCACAGTCTGTAGGGGCCATAGAAATGTTATTGAAGGTGACAATCAAAATGAGTGACTGCGACTTAAGTCTCAATCATCAAGGCTAATTAAGCCACTTTAAGATATGTCCAGGAAAAGCATGATCTTTTTCAGTAGAGGTTTTCAGGAGGTTTTTATTTACACATTTCCTTAAAGGTGGGGAAGGCATGTTGGAAGAGGTTCAGGTAGGCCGTGGCCAGTTCATTCCTGTGAGATTTTAGTTAGTCTCAATAAGTCTACGTTTTACATAAGATAAGGTGAATGTCTAGGGAGAAAAAAGAGTACAAGAAGAGTCAACTCTGCAGATGTCTCTGGGCAGGTGGAGGAAAGAGTCTTGACTTTGTTCTTCACCTGGGAAGGCAAGCTTGTAATGGACAGTGGCAGTGTAGGGTTATAAGAGCTAGACTTAGAGGGTAGTCCTAAAGGTACAACGAGCATGTTTTTGTTTTTTTTGGGAGGGGGACAGTCAGGAATATACACATGAATGATTTGGAAGCTGTCCTTCACAGATGCCTGAGGCCTTTTACCATCCATGGGCATCTGATGGATGCATAATGTTAGTGACAGCTATTCATTTGTAAGACAGTGTTGCAATGACCCAGCTTCAGGGGCTTAATCTTCACTTTTACATAAGTGTGGGGGCATCCTGAAATTTCGCTTCTCCTTGACAAAGGCAAATAACCATTTAACTTTGTTGACTTGTTTCTCACTCTTTTCTATATTTCCACTTCTATGTGCAATAATTCTCTTGCCTTTACTGCCAGGATATTTCTGAAGTGTTATGAATCTGTACTGTACAATAATGACTTTTCCACCCATCCGCTCAACAGTCATTAATTGAGTACTTACTGTATGCTGGTCATGTACTAGGTGCTTGGATTAATTACATCAGTAAATCAAATAGCAAATATTTCTATTGTGGACCCGAGGATTAAACTTGACCTTTCTTTTCTCTTGTCCAAATTCCTAACTAAAAGGCGTAGGGAGTCACTGCCTGATAAGAACTCACCAGACAGAGTTTTATGAGGTTCAACAATTAGGTTCATGAACCATCCTAGCAAAAGTGCTACATACCTCATTGCTGACTATCATGATGGTCACCTTCAAAGTACTCCCCTTGGGAAGCTGTGCACCGATGCCAGTGCCTAGCACACCTGCCAAAGCAATTTCACAACTCTTTTTCTGGAATGGCCATCAGAGCTGCTGTTGTTATTTGTTGAAGTCTGACAATTAAGTTCATGAACTTGCCGCTGTGTATTTATGTTGGCAGCACTGTAAAAATAACTATATTGGAACACCCTCCCTATTCATCTGATCTGGCTCCAATGACATTTTTCTTTACTCGAAGATAAAGGAAGTATTGAAAGGAAGACATCTGATGACATTCGGGACATCAAGGGTAATATGACGATGGCTCCGTTGGACATTCCAGAAAAAGAGTAACAACTTTGCTTTGACCAGTGAACTAGGCGCTGGCATTGGTGCATAGCTTCCTAAGGGACAGCACTTTGAAGGTGACCACAGTGATATTCAGCAATGAGGTATGCAGCACTTTTTCTAGGATAGGATAGAAAATTTAATTGTTGGATCTCATATTATTCTATTAACCTATATCCTAAAGCTTACTTTCCATCCTGACTCTGGTATAGCATCACATAGCAAATAAAGAAGGTGTATGTATGTACGGTCTTGCAAAGACAACTTTTGTGAATTCCCAGACTCTGAGAAGCCTTGCAAGACTCTTATCTAGGAAGGCCCCTCCCCAAACCCAGAATTAATTTATAAAAAATTGTGTACTTATTCTTATGTGGTTAAACTTCAATAGCCTTCAACGTACTCTCTGATGCAATACACTTAATCGAGACCCTTTTTTCACTGCTCAAAACAGTTTTTGAACTCATCCATTTTGATGCATTTTAGTGCTTCTGCTGTCTTTTGTTTCATCTCTTCCACATTGGCAAAACATTTTCCTTTGAGGACTTTTTTTCACCCAGGAAACAACAAAAAAGGTCACTCGGTGAGATTGGGTGAATAGGGAAGATGGGGCATGGGGATCTGTCGTTTTTGGTCAAAAACTGCTGGACACAGCATAGTGTGGGCAGTTGTGCTTGTAGATTACCCATCATGAAATGGGCAAACACATTGAAAGAACCCACCCCCCCAAAATCGCTGAAGCCGAGCTCAGATTTACAGCAACACTAGCTGGCACATGGATGCCGAGGGGTTCCTGGAATACTTACCTAGCAAGGGAAGCCTGTACTAAAAGGGTCCCACCCTCCAGAACAGAATTCTGTCTTTCTGGAGGCCAGTCCCTGAAGTCTGCTACATATAGGACTTCATCCACATGTCAACAAATGTGGAGTTCCATCTAGGTAGTGATTGACTTTACTCTTGGTGACTCCGATATAAATAGGCGGTGGGAAGATGTGCTTGGCCTTTTCCTGGTGAATGGCAACAGATGCCGCTTACTCCACAGATGTGGTGAAAGCTCGTGTTTGCAATGCCACGTTGGTCACACTCGGAGGGACACAGACCAGAAAATGGTGACATCACATCTAGACATGAGGTGATGCGGTGGTGAGTCACAGTGTGTGACCTTGGGAATGAAAAGTCGACTTAAAGTTTCTCAAAGACTCTGGGAATAAGAAGGAATAGAATTTGCAAATTAATTTTCCACAGAGACGGAGGGTGGAACAGAAAGAGGATTTTGAGCCCAAGTAACATCGAAAGATATTCAGCTAAGGTTCACCACGCCAGTAATTTAAACAGATATACTTTAATATAAAGAAAAATGACAGTTAACCATTAATAGGGATAAAATAGGTCTCTAGAGAGTACACAAATAGCAATTGCAGAAAGCAGTTGCTTCATCTGTGATGGAGAGAATGGGAACAGAAAAATAACTTTGGAAACTTAGAAGAGATGCCTGGTCTCCGTGAAGTGTAGATTCAGTCCTTTGTGGAGAGGGCATGATAGCCACATGCATCCCATGAGTGGCAGAGACACGTGCTGAAGGGCGCAGACTGAAGCCTGGACCAGGGAATGGCCCATCTCTGACTGGCTGAGAAACTTGCTGGAAGGAGCAGCCTTACTCCTGGCAGGCCATCTTATTTACGGGAGAGCCTGGACTGTAGCTGGTCTGTGAGGGCCATGCCTGCAGGATGCATAGAAAATAGCACCACAAAGGAGGAAAGGAGAGTCCTTTGCTCCTGCTTTGGCCTTGCAGGGTCTCTCCAGCGCCCCATATTGACAATGACAGACATTAAGAGAACTGACAAAGGAGACCAGCTCCAGGGTCCAGTTCTGGTATTAAAAGCTGAGTAAGGAGCGGGGCGCGGTGGCTCATGGCTGTAATCCCAGCACTTTGGGAGGCCGAGATGAGAAGATTGCCTGAGCCCTCAGGTTCGAGACCAGCCTGGCCGACATGGTGAGCCTTTGTCTCTACAATAAATAAAAAAATTAGCTGGGCGTGGTGGCGCATGCCTGTAGTTCCAGTTTCTTGGAAGGCTGAGGCGGAAGGATCGCAGGAGCCTAGGAGGTCGACACCGGGATGGCTGTGAGTGTGCTATTGCACATCAGCCTGAAAGCTGGGTAAGGAACCGGATATGGTGGCTCACATCTGTAATCCCAGCACTTTGGGAGACAGAGGCGAGAGGATTGCTTGAGTCCAGGGTTTCAAGACCAGCCTGGGCAACTTGGCAAGGCCTCAGCTGTACAGTTAATCAAAAAATTAGCCAGGTGTGGTGGTGCACACCTGTAGTTCCAGCTACTCGGGAGGCTGAGGTGGAAGGATCGCCGGAGCCCAGCAGGTCAAGGCTGCAGTGGCCATGAGCGTGCCACTGCACTCCACCCTGGGTGACAGAGTGAGACTCCGACTCAAAAAAAAAAAAAAAAGCTGGGTAAGAAAATTGGATTTGGAACTGAGGGGCAATCACTTAACAACTGGCATGGCTTCCATTGTACAGACAAAATCTTGTTAAGGAACACTGCCGATAGAGATTGCAGAGAATATTTTTTTTGGTTCTTATGTTCTACTTTTCACCGAAAAGAGATGGCAATATCGCATCAAGACAAAATCCTCAAATTAACACACCTCTGGGGACAGCGAATACAAAATAAACGTGAAGAATTGGTACCCGAGGAAGGCAAGGTGACTGGAGTAAAGTGCTTTATGAGTCATTGGGCAAATTGGAAAAGGCTCACTGTATTAAAAAAAAAAAAACTTTCATTATTTTCTATGTAATGGATGTTGTTTGTGTAGTGACAGGAAAGAAAAAAATGTGAGTTGATTTAATAGGTGACTGAAGAAGAAAAAATCTGGAATATTCATTCCCCTGTCTGGGGACTATTGGGAGAAATAATTCTCCTCTCAATCACGTTTCAACTTGTTGAAGATCTCTGTCTGTTTCTCCAAGTCTTCTCCAAATATTCCAACTTTTGCTAATACTAAGGGCACATGCAGAAGAAATGGGTCCTCATTCTGCTGTTTGTTGATTGTGTAGCTTCAGTCAAAACTGTTCACTTTCTTGAGGCATAGGTTTGATGTTTGTAAAATGAAAAGTGTGAAGTGGGGAGTTCTAAGATTCCTTTGTTTTGGTAAAAGCTTGCTAACAATTTTTCATTTCGTAATAGCGTTTTCTTCCTCATGAATGGACTATATTATGCATCCAACTGTCCATAGAAAGATGTCTGAAACTAAATTCATTAATATGAGGTCAAAGTGAGACATGCCAGAAACTCCCCAGGCAAGGTCTCTTTCCATGACCCTTTTGGAAACACGGTGCACTTTTTGAGCATGTTGGGTATAGCTCTGTTTAGCTTGACTATAATATACACGAAGAGATCAAATGGTGTAATGCGAAACCAGAGGCAACATCAATCTGTCTCCGTCATCTATACCAGGCATGTCCAGCCTGTGGCCCGTGGGCTGCATGAGACCCAGGACAGCTAGTAATGCAGCCTTACAAAATCTATGAACACAAAATCTTGTGTTTTACAGCATTTATTTTCTTTGTGACCCCATGCATAGTTCCATTTTTGAAGTTCACAATCTTGCCTTACTCATGACATCACTTTTTGGCAGCACATACATTTGTAGGCAGCTGTTTTCTTTTTTTTTTTTTTTGAGTTGGAGTCTCACTGTCACCCAGACTGGAGTGCAGTGGCTGCTCCCGGCCACTGCAGCCTCGACCTGCTGGGCTCCGGTGATCCTTCCGCCTCAGCCTTCCGAGTAGCTGGAACTACAGGCGCGCGCTACCACGCCCGGCTAATTTTTTGATTTATTGTAGAGATGAGGTCTCACCAAGTTGCCCAGGCGGGTCTTGAACCTGCGGGCTCAGGCAATCCACTCACCTCAGCCTCCCAAGGCGCGGGATTACAGGCTGAGCCACCGAGCCCGGCTCCGAACATATTTTCAATGTTGAACTAATTTTATAGCATTAGAATAGAAATATAAGTGTAAACATTTTTGTGGAGTAGTATTATTACATTACTTAAATTTAATGTACTATGTCAGATTTCTAATACCTATTTATCAAATTTAGCAAGGTTATAAGCCTTGCTATAAGTGCAGTCATTTAAAACAGAGCTATGCTTTCAAAATAGAAGTTAGATCACATCACCCTTCTCCAATTCCCACGATGGCTCCCTATTTTGCCCCACGTAAAAACCAATGTCCAACTGAAAGCTTTCACCCTGAGATCAAGAGAAAGACAAAGATATCCATTCTTACCACTGCATTCATCATTGTACTCAAAGCTCTAGCCAAGTAAAATTAAAAAATTAAATTAATAAAACAAAATAACAAGTGTTGGAGAGGATGTAGATAAATTAAAATCTTCATAAATAACTGATAAGAAAATAAAATTGGGTTGCTGCCATGAAAAATTTAGCAGTTTCTCAAAAAGTTAAATACAGAGTCACTATATGACATAGAAATTCTCCTAAATATATACCCAATATATTTAAAAATATATGTTGACACATAAACACGTACATGAATCCTCACAGTAGCACTACTCATCATTGTCAAAAGGTGACAACAACCCAAATGTCCATCAACTGATAAACAGATAAATAAAATGTGGTATAATTAAAATGGACTATTACTTGGCCATATAAATAAATGGATGTACTGATACTTATCACAGCGTGCGTAGACCTTGAAAGCATCAAGCTAAGTGAAAGATCTCCGTGTCACACATGACTACAAATTACATGACTCAATTTATATGAAATGTCCAGAACAGGAAAATCCACAGGGACAAAAAGTTGATTAGTGGCTGCCAAGGAGGAGGGGAATTAGGAGGTACAGGGATTCTTTTGTTGGTGATAGAAATGTTCTGGAACTGTACAGTTTGAATGATTGCAAAACATTGTGAATATACTGAAAAGCTCTTTATTGTACACTTTAGAATGGTTAAAGCAATACATCTTATATCTATAGATTTTTTTAAAAGCCAGTGTCCTTGAAATGGTTAAAGGCTCTGTGTGACCTGGTCCTCCATTATCCAATGACTTTATCTCTTTCCACCTTGCCTATGTTTCCATGTAACCACCGCACTGACTTCCTGTCCTTCTTCCAGCATTCCCAGCGTGCTTCCACCTTAGAAACGGAGTCTGCTGTTCCATCAACCTGAAATGCTTTTCCCCAGATAACCAGAATATTCCCTCCCCTTGTCACCTGCAAGTCTGGGTCACTTCCTCAGGGAAGCTGTATATTTCCACTCCGGATAAATTGTCATCTTCCCACCCATCACTGCAATTCCTGTTTTTCTCCCTTGTCTTTTTTTTTCTCCAGTGTATTCATCACATTCAAGAACACTATGTAATATATAACAACCTAAGGGTTATTACTGGTCTCTTCCCAGGGGAACAGAAGTTCTCTATAGGCAGGGTTTCTGACTTCTTTTGTTCCTTGCTAATCCTTAACATCTAGGACGGTTCTTAAAACATAATGAATTCCCAATAAATATTTCTTGAATGAACAAAACAACCCAGAAAATAAAATGATGCTTAGAATGAAGGAATAAATAGTGGGAGGGGGCAGAGAAAGATCCAACACCAGTGTGTGACTGCATTTGTATAGAAATAATTTTTCATCTCTTTAAACACTTTGGATTCTTTCATTCAAGTATGATTTAGCTAGATGACTCAAGGAAAGAGGTTATGACTTTTTTTTTAATGACAAATGCTGTTACATGATTTCCAAAGTCCCTTCCAGCTCTAAACTAACATGATGCTCTGAAAAACAGGATGCTTATAAAAAAAAAAAAATCCACAGTTTCTAAAGAAGGGATTAATAAGTTAATTTAAAAATTACACACAAGTAATTCCTTACTAACCCTTCCATTTCCAAAGGCCAACAGCTAAATTATATAAGGCAAATGTGGATAATTATTTCCTACATTTGGAAAATTATGCTGGGAATTATATCAAGGCATTATTACCAACCTTGTTTGTTTTTTCACTCTGTTGGGTTAAAAAGAAAAGGAGATCAGTGGCTCAGCCTGTAATCCCACGCTTTGGGAGGCCGAGGTGAGTGAATTGCCTGAGCCAGCGGGTTTGAGACCCGCCTGGGCAACTTGGCGAGGCCTCATCTCTACAATAAATCAAAAATTAGCCGGGCGTGGTAGCGCGCGCCTGTAGTTCCAACTACTTGGAAGGCTGAGGCGGAAGGATCGCCGGAGCCCAGCAGGTCGAGGCTGCGGTGGCTGGGGTTGTGCCACTGCACT
>CAUYQG010048447.1:0-17906 GCA_963574415.1 Tarsius wallacei
AACCTCACTAGTCATCAAGGAGATGCAAATTAAAACTACACTGAGATACCACCTAACTCCAGTCAGAATGGTCATTATCAATAACTCAAAAAATAACAGATGCTGGAGAGGATGTGGTGAAAAGGGAACACTTCTACACTGCTGGTGGGAGTGTAAACTAGTGCAGCCTCTGTGGAAATCAGTGTGGTGATTCCTAAAAGCTCTAAAAATCGACCTTCCATATGACCCTGCAATCCCCCTACTGGAAATATACCCTTAAGAACTCAAATCACTCTATGAAAAAGATACCTGCACACGTATGTTTATTGCAGCATTGTTCACAATAGCAAAATCATGGAACCAACCATGCTGTCCATCAAAAGAGGACTGGATTAAGAAAATTTGGTACATACACACAATGGAATATTACATAGCCATAAAAAAGAACAAAATCATGAATTTTGCAGCAACCTGGATGGAATTAGAGTCTATAATACTGAGTGATCTCTCACAGAAACAAAATCTGAGCATCAAATGTTCTCACTCATAAGTGGACCTTGAACAACTACTGTAATACTATAAGAAAAGGATAGACAGTGAGGGGAACTATGGGGGGGGCAGGGAGGGGATGGGAAGTGGTATTAATGGTAGTCAATATCTGTCTGGGGAAAGGGGGGCACACCTCACCAGCAAGGGTACCTGCACAATGAATATTTGTATACCTAACCCTTAACTGTACCCCACAACTTTAAAATAAAAAATATATATTTAAAAAATATATATATAAATATGGATTCACTTTTTTTTAATGTTTTTTTAACTGAATTCAACAAAAATTTGTCTTAAAACTTATTTCATCACATGGACTTAATTTGTGTGTGTGTGCTGAAACCTTCAGGCAGATTTAAAATTCATCAGGAAAAATGTACAATTATATTATGGGCCTTTGATTTCCTAATATCTCTCATCATTTTTAATAGAAAATTTTCTCCTGAATAGAAGAGATACTTTCTTTAAGACTGTGTGTGCAATGGCTCCTTAGAGAAATGCATAATCTGCTGTTGTACTACCATGGTTACCTGCCATCTTAGCAACCACGAAAACTGAGAGACTTCAGCTCATTCTTGAAATTCAGGTACATTTATTTATTTATTTTAGGAAGCGGAATTTATTGAGACTACAGAAAACTCCCATAGTGGGCAGAGAACCAAGGTTGTTGCTTTGGTACAATTATTTAAGTATATCTTCCAGCTATGAATCAAATAGCATCTCACAAAATTTTCAATACATAAAAAGAAGGCATTAGAAATAAATCTGAAGGCATAGCAGGATGAAAAATTCAGCTGCTTTTTTTTTATAACGCTCTAGTCTTAGTATATTTGCTGTTATTTTATTTAATTATTTATGAGTTGTTAGAGATAGAAAATACCAAACTTTTTTCTTTCTCTTATACTCACCATCAATAGAGGACAATTCACCTCTGGTCACCAAAATTTACCTGGTTGCTTCCCCACACACCAGAGGTTCTATAGTGGGCACCAGCTGGGTGATTTACAATTCAGTTCAGTTCTGCCATTATCTGCCTAGAGCTAGGGTCAGATTACATAGGTTAAGGGTCCAGTCCTACAAAACTCCACTACTTCATATGGCAGTAGCAAATCCGAGGCCATGACCTGTAATTCTGACAAAAATGTGCTTCATTTTAGAGATAGGAAGAGACACATTTCCAGTTACTATGTATAGTGTCTATTTGCAACAAGGGGCTTCTAAAACACTGTCATCTTCACATTTAGTACCAAGACATTCCTGTTATATATTTTTGTGTAATAAGTCATTCCAAATGTAGAAGTCTAAATAACAATTTTATTATTATATTTTGCGGTTGTGAGAGTTGACTGAGTCCAACTCATGTTTCTCACTAGAGATCTTTCAGGGAGTTTCATGCAGCTGAGGCGTCAGGCTGTACATAACTGATGGCTGGACTGCATTCAACATCTGTTTTGGGTCCTTCACTTAAAGGTCTGGAGCAGAACTGGGATGGCTGGAGAAGAGACTGGTGGGCATTTCTCTCTCCAGGTGGCCTCCAGGTGGCTAGTATGACCTTTCTCACAGCGTGCCAACTTTAGGGTAGCAACCATTATTACATGTTACCAGCAACATTCTCTAAAACCATGCATTCTATAGACAGAAGATTCAAGGCTTCTTGTGACTTGGCCTTAAAAGTTACCCAGCATCATATTAACATCACTCAGGTGATGCATGTGGCAAGACGTATCAGCATCAAATTGTTTTAAAGACCCATTTATTTATTTTTGCCAAATTGAGGGAAGAGGAGAGATCGATGACGTTTTCTTATAGCCCATTTCAGTGGAGATCAGATAAGAGCCTATTAGAAAAACACTTGTACAGGCAACGACTTTAAGGCTAAGTGAAAGCTTTAAGCTATTTCAAAAGAAACAAAACAGCAGTGAGGCAAACAATAGACTCAAAAAATGTATAGCCCCAGGGTAAAAGGAGTATATTTACAGGTCATTCATTATATATATATATATATATATATATATATATATATATATATATATATAAACACATTCACGATCAGCGGAGTTTTCACTTTCCTAATAGTGAGAGCAGGTGAAAATACAAAATATCTGAAGTTGATTTCCCTAACTTTGGTAGTCAGGCACAAATTTCTAAATTGTCACCTTTTTCACAATACAGCTAAAAGTTGCAGACATAGCCAGTATTTGCCCTAGACAAAACTCTGATTAGTAGCCGCATTATTATTATATTCACAAAATATAATAATAAAATTGTTATTTAAGCTTCTACATTTGGAATAACATTGCACAAAAATAGATAACACAATGTTGATACTAAATGTAAAGAATGTAAAGAATATTGTGTATTTTTATTCAGATTATAAACTGAATATATAATACATATTATATATATTTCTTCATTTACATTGCATCATTACGTCTCTGTCTCATTATCACTTATAAGCTCAATGGATTCACCTTTGACCTCAGAAATCTTGTAAGCATATATTTCTTCATTTTCCATAATTATGGTAAATTATTTTTAATGTTGAAGCTTGAAAGCCCTGAAATGTCAAAATACAAGTATAAAACACTAATTGCAACAGATTAATGAGCAACTTGCAATTTTACCAGTTACATAAGTAAATAACAACATTGTACATTTGATATCAGATAATTATCTCAATTAGTGTTCTCTCTCCTTGCCTCACTAGTCATTTTCAAGCAAAATATAGTAACATATACACATGACAACGTTGCAGCACTCAGAAACAGAATTTGCAAAGACGTAAATTCACATTAGCAGCAACCAGGAACAGAATTTGAAATGATGTAAATTCACATCAGTGATTGTGAATAAGTTAAAAAGAACTAAAAGAATCCTGAGATTTGGAATTTCTTTCAGATGTGCTAAAAAAGGTTAAAATTTAGAGAAAAGAAATGAAAAGCCGGTCTTACTCGGAATGTGAGCCACTGCCATCAAACTGAGATTTACCCATAGGACTCCAGACCCATTGCCTCTGGACACCAAATAATTAGCAGAAATAGTGTCATATTGAAAGTGATTCAGTGGAGCAAGTTGTATATAATAATGGATTTAAAACCACTTTACATTAAATTTCCTTTTCTGATGCTTCATTGGAAATATCATATTGACCAAATCACAGATCCAGATCATTTACAGTTTGATTTATCTCATCTTAGAGATAAGAAAGCTAAGACATATTAGAAACCAGTGTCTTAACCAAGAAAATACATTTGTAAAACAGGGAAACTGTTGAAAATACTAAGGCATTCTTTAATTTAAAAAATAAATTTTGATTAATAGAAAAGACAAACCCAAACATCAAAATTGAAAATGGCAGTTAAATACCTATAACTTTTATAAATCATCCTATGGGAAGGTCTGGATGTGATGTTTTTCTCCACACTTTGGCAGTTAATGAGGGTAACCAGCTCATGTTGTTCCCAGATACGTAATGCTTCCTATCATAAGTCCTTTCCTAAGTGCTTATAATTTCATTTTTCTAGTGGAATCTGAGAAAAAATTGCCTCAATTCTATTTCTGTACTTACTGACTAGAATTTTAAAGTTCCTTTGATCTTAATTTTTAAAAAATATTTCTTAAATAGCAATATAGCTCTATTTACCATTGAAAAAGGTTTGCATTTTATATCCTGTAACTGTGATTTTATTAATTTAGTTCAATAAACTTTTTTTATCATCTGCAGCCCATTGTTTATAAATACATAGAGCCCTTTTTGTGTGTACATGTGTGTGGTGGGGGGGAATTTGATGCCAAAATTTGCTGTTGTATGAAATAAAATGAATATCAACTGTAACTCTGTAGTTGTTTAATTAATTAGTTATTTTTCTATAGTCTTGCTAACACCTGGACTCAAGCGATCCTTACATCTCAGCCTCCCAAAGTGCTGGAATTACAAATGTGAGCCACCACACATGGCCAGTTCTTGGATTCTTAACACAAACTCTTGGAAAGGGGACAAGCCAAGAAAAGGTCATAATTAAGAGGGAAATAGATAATAAAAACAACCCCGTGAGTAATCTAGTTAATTTGACAGTCATACACGTTAAAATATTTATAACAAATGTATTTTATATAATATATTTAATATAGAGAAACATATAAAGTAGATGAAAATAGTAACATTTTCAACAAAGATTTAAAATCTATAGAAGGAAGTAAATGAACATTCTAGAACTAAAAATGGACAGAACCAGAAATTAAGAATAGTGGAGGGTTTAAAAGGAGACTGCACAAAATGGAAGCTTAGACGAGCATACCTAGAAACACACCTAGAAACTTCTAAATGTTTAAAGCATGGAGGAAGCTACAGACAACAGAGCTCAAGAGAAGTGATGTGGGACTCCATCAAATGATCCAGCATACATTTAGCTGGCATTCCTGAGGAAGAGGAGAAAGAAAATGGGAATAAAGCAATATTCAAGCTATATAGGGAAGGTTTCAAAATTGATGGGAGACATTTGGTCAATCCATGAGCCAGACATTCTGTAAGCCCCAAACAAGAAAATCACACAGAAGACAAGAGAAGTACTTGAGCTGCCAAAGTCAACTGAAAAAGATAATAAATCAAAAACACCAAATAAAAAGAAAGCATCAACTTCAAAGGATTAATATTAAGAATGACAAATAGGTTTTCCACAAACAGCATGGAAACTTAAGGAAATGGGATGCCAGTGTTAAAGCAAAAAGAGAGAGAAAAGGCAATAACCTCAAATTCTATAACTAGTAAAAATATACCTCACAGATTAAAGAGAAACAAAGATGCCTTCAGGCAAACAACAGATCAGGCAATTCATCTCCAAAATACCCACAACAGAAGAAATATTAAGAGAAGCTTTCCAGGCTGTGAGTATGAGAAGAGACCTGCCCCCCGCAAAAAAAAAAACCCAATTATTTTTTGGAGGCTGGGTCTCTTGCAGTGCAGGCTTCCCCTGCTAGGTAAGTGTTCCAGGAACCCATCAGCATCAGTGTACCAGCTAGCATTGTTGGGAGTGCCTGCATTTGGCTTCAGTGAATATTTTTTTGGAAAGTCTTTAAGGTGTTTGCCAATTTCATGATGGGTGATTTACAAGCATGCCTGCCCACATGCTGAGCTGAGTGTTCAGCAGTTTTTGACCAGAACTGCATGACTCCCATGCCACACCCTCCCTATTCAACCATCTCACCCTGAGGGACTTTTATCTTGTTTCCTTGATTTAAAAAGCCATCAAAGGGAAACACTTGCCAATATGGAAGAGGTGGAACAAAAAATGGAAGAAGTTCTAAAAGGTATCAAAATTGAAGAGTTCAAAAATTATTTTGAGCCATGGAAAAAGCTTCTTGATATATGTATATTGCATCAAATGGAGAGCACTTTGAAGGTGACTGAAGGTTAAGCGTGTAAGAACACATGCACAAGTTTTTATAAATAAATTCTGAGTTTTGGGGGTTTCTCTCATACAAGAGCCAGAAGGAAACAACAGAACTTCATGGGGGACTGGTGAGTGGGTGAGGGAAGTTGTGAACAACATAGAGTCATAAATTTGCTGGCTTTGAAAGTGGAGGAAGGGGACCATGAGCCAGGAGTCTGGGCAGCCTCTGGAAAGGCAAAGAAATGGATTGTCTCTGGAATACCCCCAAAGGGATGCAACCTAGTCCACACCTTAATTTAGACAAGTGAAAGCATGACAAACTTCTAACCCACAGAACTGTGGGATAATAAATTTGTGGATTAAAAAAATTCCACAGTAATTTTTTAGAGCAGCAATAGAACATTAATACAAAAATGAAAATTAAAAATACAATAAGGTACTATTATGCACCTACTTGAATGGCTAAAGCAGTTTTGAAAAAAATGTGGAATTAAAACTGTTTTGTTTCAGTGCTGATGTGAGTATAAAAATGGTACATGTGTTATTGAAAACAGCTTGGCATTGATCTCTAAATTTAAAGCACACCTACCTTATGATGTGGCAATTACATTAATGAGTATATATTCATTAAAAGTTAATAACTATGCTCACAAAAGACATGTATATGAATGTTTGTATCTATTGTTTATAATAGTCCCAAGCTTAAGGCAACTGAAAGCTTCTAACAGAATGGATAAAATGGAGGTGTACCCACACAAAGGAAGGCTACCTAGAAAAAAAATCAAGCTTCTGATGTACTTTTCTGATGTATAATCAGAAAGATATTATATTGGGAAAAAACAGACAGTAAAGATTCTACACTATATCAAGATTTAGAAGTTATAGCCAGGAAAGGGGCACACTGGGAACATATGAATCCTGCATCTTTCTGCAAGTGGAGTTTACACCATAATTCATTCTTTCTCTCCCTCTGTCTGGGCATAAAACTAAGGTAGAAAACTAAGGTTAGAATTCTTTAGTCTCCTTTGAGCATTTTATCATTCAATACAAACAAAATATCACAATGTCCTGTAGAATGATAAATTATGTAGAGATAAATGACCAAAATGGCACACAAGATGAATGATACAAACCCAAACTATAATAATGATTACATTAAACATACACTAAACAGTCACATTAATATTAAACATTTTTGAATGACTAAAGACTGAAAGTAGGATGAAGTTAGATATAAACACATATCACAGAAAAACTACTTACAGTTAAAAAAAAGGTCATCATTACTAAATTGAACATTAGGGGTTTATTCTAGTGGTTTAACAGAAAAATATTAAATGATATTCTTACAGACAAAGAATACAAAATTAAAAGAAGAAGAGTTTTGTTTCAAAAGGAGCATTCAAATGGAAATTCAAGTTCTGCAAATTGATAACTGTATCTAGACTTCCATTGCCATTCCATTTCTTAAAATACATTTGGATGCCAGATTTGGCTTAAAGAATTGTTTTTATTGGCCTAAATTTTGAAATATTGCCTTTTCATTAACAAAAAAAATTTTTTCTTTTTGAAGAAATGAAAAATTAGCCCTAACTAATTCTATAAATTTCTCCTGAATGGATTCTAAGTTTATTGTAAATTATTTTTCAGAGAATTACAAATTTGAGGCAGGAAGTAGGGCTCCATCCCTTGGCTATAACTTAGGGTCACTTTGAAGAAGGGGATTTTTCTTGGTGCCAATTAACTATGGAAAAGCACGTGTTCAGACAAGAAATTGAAACACTGGATTTTATATGACTTATGAAAAGCACCCATTTCTCTTTCTGTGACTTCTCTCTGTTGTCCAGATTTTGAGGCTGTGGCCAGCACAAAGGACAAAAGACAATACGTGAAATTAGATCATTTTAAGGTCCTGCATATTTCAGAAAATGGTAAAAAAAAAAAAAAAGATACCAATTTAAGATAGACTGTAGTGAGCCAGGGAAATATATTGTAGGATACGGTAACTCCTAAAAGAATGACAAAAAATTTTCTTATTAAAATGCTAGCTGAAAAGAAAAACAGAGAATATGGAGACCCGTTGCCAGCACAGACCTAACCTGCTGTCCCCACGCACCTTGAGACCCAGCTCTGGCCCAGCATCCTGCCCAGCTGGCCACTCACGCCCACAGCTGGCTCTGTCTGCCCATGGACTCCAACCCGGCTTGCCCATGCTACCTCTTCTCTCTTGAAACCTGACCTCCAAAACCCTCCTGTCATCATCTTCAGTCTCCCAACCTGAGCCTCTCTCTGAGCCTCTGGTTCCTGTTTGGATTCCAGCTTTGTCTCAGGCTTTCTTTGACTCACAGCTCTGACCCTGGACCTCCAGCTGTCTTGGTTCAGGCCTCCCACATTCAGCCTAGCAAGTCCCCGTGGACTCTAGGGAATCTCCCGAATCTGTGGAATAGAGCATGTCATCCACGAGAGCGATGGCCTGTTTGATGACAACACAGCACAGTGCAACCTCAGGACTGCGAAGACTTATTTTTGATACTTTTTTTTTCCTCTTCAGTGGAAGCACCTTTGGGGCAGGGCTTTCACTTCTGCTTTTTTGCTGCTATATCTCCAGTTAGCAGGACCAGGCCCGGCACAGAACAGGCCCTGACACCGACACTGCACAGACTTAGCCCCTGGTAGGTGCAGCTGAACTTGTGAGTTCGCGACCCAGAACTTGTGCCCCCCAGGTCACAGCCACACCTGCATCCTCCCAGGGATGGCCTTCTAGGGCCAGGGACTGAGCAAGCAGCAGAAAACAAGGCACATCTTAGTGGAACTGGCATAAGTAGTCGCAGACCAGTGGGCATATAATAAAATGCCAGGTGGTCACATTTGGGGAGGAGAGGTCACGTTTACCTGTAGGGGCAAAACAATTACTGCATAAGGGATAGATGTGCTTAGAAAAGCAGTAAGTCAGAAAAGCAGTTTCCTCCTAAACTTTCCAAATAGCAGTACCTATGGCCCACGCCAACCAGTTCATTTTTTTTAAATGAGCCTAAAATTGAAGAATATCATTTACAAGATCCATCCCAGCTTAGGGCATAGGACAGAATAATTTACTTTTAGCTGACCTCACTGATACAAATCCAAATTTAATGGAATGAAAGTTAAAAGTGAAATACGTAAATTTGACTAAAAATACAAATGTTTTCAAAATTGTCTATAGCATTTTTACAACGAATGAATGGCAAAAATTGCATACATGTAAAAACCACTACATTATGAAATAAAAACACCAAATGCTACAGGGACTTTTCACATGCCACTCAGTGTGCCCTACAAAACACGACCTCATATTTTAGTATAAAAGTTTGCTGATGTCTGATCGAATTCATCCTATCAGTAACTAAATAACATTAACAGTAATTGACTATTTCATTCAGTGCTGACCATACAACCTGCCTGCGTGCAAGCAATGGGAACTGATAGATTTAGTTCATCAAGAAGCCAGGCCGGTCTGTCCAGGAGCCCTGACTTGATGAAGGCAGATGTGTTGGTTTCTCATCACCCTCTTTCACGTTTATGATGTCATTAGTTCAAGGACCAATGACTTATCTTCAACAATTGTAAGAACCTGCATTTGGGTACAGACATGACACCATGACTAACATAACAACTTCCAGAGATTATGTTAAATATCCAGAAGAAATGCTTAATGAGGTCAGTGCCTCAGGAGAGCACACTGAAAGAATTTATTCTGCTAAGCAACAATGTTTTTGAGGCACCTTACCCATTAAAGAATACTTATGAAACTTTTCAAAGATTTTAGCTGAGCAAATTTGCTGATGTTTATGAGACCTTATAAGTGCTACTTGTAAATTATAACTGGCAGGAAATAACCCTTTTAAGGAATAACCTCACATTCTCTTGAAATTTGTAGTCTAAAGCATCTTCCTTCTTCTAGTAATTACTTGAATAGCTCTGACAAATCCTCACAGTTGTTCTGTCAACTACTCATTTATTTTTTAAGGCAGTGTTTTTTGGTAAAAAGCATACAGAGAATAATCAATTACTCCCTAAAGTGAATTCATTAAAGATGAAGTAATGGTGGAGAATGAATATGCATTATTTTCTATTTAAATCTGTTTTCAAAGGAAAGTATGTTTCTAACATAATTTAATATTTTTCACATCAGAAGTTCAAGTAAATAAACTTTAAAAAAATAGAAAACATACTTGAGATTTTTAAAAAATAGTATGGTTTCTTCATTAAATAATTACTGAAAAACACCTGTCCCAAAAGTGATAAATCTGAATCTTATCCGCACTTCTTTTAAAGAAAGAAATATCTGGTGAAAAACTTCTAAATTATGTTTACTAATACAAAAAGAAATTAAAGGTTCAAACTATCTGAGGATAGCTTAAAGTAATATATGAAAAAATCTTTATTTTTTCATCACTTAGAGTGTTGCTATTATTTTTGTCTTGTAAGGATCCATATTCTCTTCGTGCATACATTAGTGTGGGTGAATGTTGTATATGTACCCTGACCTATGAAATGATTATAAAAATTGATAGAATGGGTGGCACAGAAAAAATTAAATAATGTTGACTGATTTTCTAGACAGACTTTTACATCTCTAACCTGTATTATCACTCATGTGATTAGGACAGTCTTATCTGTCCCACACGTTCTGTTGACATTTTAAAGATGAGAAAAAAATTAAGAGAACTGAAATTCGGACAGAATAAATACCAATATTTGTGGTTAGTATATAGTGGATCGATTGTTATAACCTGTCTAATTCTAAGACTCATAATCTTTCACCAATAGCATGATGCTACTCTAAGTTAATTAAAAATGTTTGAATGACTACATATCTGTATACCTGTTACACAAAAAGAAAGAAATATCTGACATACTTCTAAATAATGTTTACTAATACAATAAGAAATTAACTGTTCCAACTATCTGAAAACAGTTTGCTCCATCTATTTGAAGAAATATGTGGGCAATGTTCACAAAAGGAATGGTGGCCACATTGTAGGTACAAATCTGGGCACATCTTCCTCTCTGAATGAGGCAGATGGGTGGGGTCTTCAAAGCGTCCAGCAATCAATGGTTTCCAAAGTAAATTAAGTTTAAAATCTAAAACTTTATAATTCAAGAAGTAGAATTTTGAAATCTTCACTAAAAGTAGCAACTCGCTGTACAAATGTATATACTAAGTTTATGTAATCAAATGTGTATTTTCTTTACCAATATGTGTCAATGCTAGCAAAAAAAATCAGAATAACATCCAACTAATATTTTTAAACTTGCTTTTTCCAGAATGAAGGAATGAAACAGGATATGAGTAGTTCAATATCGTGTAACTAATATTTAAAATTTGTGATTGGATCTTAATATGTAGAATTATCAGAAATAATGATGAATTGGTAAGGATTTAGACAAAATGCTGAAGTTATCAATTCCAGTATCACATAGTTGCTATCTAAAATGTATTTTTAAGTTATATTCATTGACTTTTGGATTTTGCGGACATTTAAAAACTCAATTGTGAAGTTATCTTTCTTATTCTGTGATTTATGGTGAAAGGTAAGGCTGTAAACACTAAAGCAGATTACAAGATAAGTGGTAAGGTATAGAAGGAATTTTTGTGAAGTTATTATTATAAGTAATAATTTCAAATCGTTTTATGTTTAAAAAATTAAGTATTGTGAATACAGTTTTAAGAAAATACTACTACCTTTCAGCAGTTGATAGCAAAGAGAAAAAGTGAGGATATTTTACAAATTAAATCAAGAAACAATTTTAGTGGTACATTGCTTTTAATAGTCACAAAATCATGGAAGGAGTTTATAAATGTGGTTTGTTTTCAATATGTAGAACTTGATAAAATGTTAGAATAATAACCGGGCAATCTCAGATATTAGACATTTAAAGACACTACTAAATCCTAAAGTAATAGATTGAATGCAATTTCTATTTTGAAGCTGTGGAAATATTCTTAGACCACAAACTCTAGCAACACAGAGTGGGCACCAAGTAAAAATTTATTAAATGAGTATGTAACAAGACAGAAGGGACAAAAGCAACAAAACAAATTGAGTTGCCAAATGAATACTGACTACAGGAAATGACAGAAACGCTACTGGGGAAATAGATTTCTCTTTATACTACTGTCACAACATGGAATCTGTTATCAATTACCCTTTGGAGGTTAAGGACTGAGCCATAAAAAACATAAAAATATAAAATAAGTCCCTCTGTAAATCAAAATGCAACAGTCACTGTTTGGGAAGTGCCCTGCCCTGGAACCCACCCAGGTGAGCATTCTGGGGTTGTCCGAGAATAAAGCCTCCATGGCTGGTCAGCCAACCACCTCCCAATGCTGTAGTCATGATGGTGACCTGGGGAGAAAGCCCATCCACTTGGGTAGCAGGCAGCTTGCTCCCCACCCTGGGGTGGCTCTTCTGTGCTGTGATGCCTGCATGTGTAGACATCCAGAGGCTTAGGCCAGAGCCAGAGCAAGTTGGTGGCACAGAAACTGTAGCTGCTGCTTTTGCTGCGAGGAAGAGAGTCCTTTTTCACTGCATTCTGTGGTTTTTGTCAGCGTGCATGAAAGAGTGGCAGGCAAATTTTCTAAATTGCAAATAGGGAAAAGCTCAGAGCCTGCACACTTCTAAACAATGACCTCACTCCCATTGTATGTGTGTGTGTGTATACACATAAAATTGTCTCTATAATTTCACATATACAAACATACACATATATACAAGGGGGATCCCCCAAAACAGAATTTATTTTAAAAAAGTCTATTCATTCTTCAACGTTTAAACTTCAGTCACCTTAAAGAACTCTTCATTGATGCAATACACCTATCCAGGTGCTTTTTCCACTGCTCAAAAGTTTTAACTCATCATTTTTTATGCCTTTTAGTGTTTCTGCTGTTTTTTGTTTCACCTCTTCCACATCAGCAAAATGTTTCCCTTTGAGGACTTTTTTTATTTGAGGAAACAAACAAACAAAAAATGACCCTTGGGGTGAGATAAAGTGAATAGGGAAGGTGAGGTATGAAGGGGTCATGCTGTTTTTGGTCAATAACTGCTGAACACTCAGTATATTGTGGGCAGGTGCATTGTCAAGAACCAGTCACCTGTTTGCAGCAACTTAGCAAGTTTCTTCTGCAAATAGTGACACAACCTTCTCAAAACTTCCAGATGAAAACTTTGGTTGACCATTTGATCCAGATGGACAGATTCTGAGTCTACAACAAGGGGCTCACCCTCCAAAAGATAATTTTGCTTTTCTTTTGGGGGATTCCCTCCCAGTATATACCTCATGTCTGTCTTTCTGTTTTTAGCTATCCCTCATAATACTCTGCGAATGTTATGCAATATTGTGCCATTCGCTTACATTCTCTGAGCCCTAGGGTCCTCAACTACCCATCAAGGATGTCACTGGTAGATAACTCAGAGGCTTGTCATATGAATTAAATGGCATAACAGATGTAGTATTCTTAGAACAATGTTTGGGACTCAATAACTTTAATCATTCTAATGTAGGTTTGATTTCTATTACTGTCTTTTATAATCCATCATTTTGCAAAGATATTTTACTGAAAGGAGGTTTATGATTCTTCTATAATTATCGGAAAACATAGTCTTCAGATAAAATAAATGTCATTTTATTTATTTATTTATTTATTTTGAGTTGGAGTCTCACTCTGTCACCCAGACTGGAGTGTAGTAGCATGCCCCCAGCCACCACAGCCTCGACCTCCTGGGCTCTGGTGATCTTTCCGCCTCAGCCTTCCAAGAAGCTGCAACTACATGCGTGTGCTACCACGCCTGGCTAATTTTTGATTTATTGTAGAGATGAGGTCTTGCCAAGTTGCCCAGGCAGGTCTCGAACCCGCGGGCTCAGGCAATCCACTCACCTGGGCCTCCCAAAGCTCTGGGATTACAGGCTGAGCCACCGAGCCCGGCCATAAATGTCATTTTATAGAGTAACATCTATATTTGTATATAAATATCATGGCAATTTTTGAAGAAAGATTTTCCTGTAGGATTTTTAAAATATCATTTCTAAAAAGATTTCAATTAGGCAGGCTACACAGAAGATAATACATATCTCCCTCCTATTTCTAAAATTGATGAATTTTGAGGTTACTTATGGCATTTAAAGACTTTCATAATTATATTAAATTAATGTACATACTGTTTAAGTTAAGAACTGACATCCTGAATTCTGCAGTTTGCAAGGGATTATAGAGACATGGATAGCCAAATCAGACATAATCACAAGAATATACATGTTCTTTTCAAATATGTTTAAATAGCACTTAATTAGAACTTCCTTGTAAATACTAGTACAGATGATCCTCAATTTAAATGGATTGATTTGCAATTTTCAACATGTTATCTCTCATTTTTTCAATAATAGCCATTCTAACAAGTATGAGGTGGCATCTCATTTTGGTTTTGATTTGCATTTTTTTATGATAAGTGATGTTGTACATTTTTTTCATATACATGTTGCATACTTGTATGTCTTTTTTGAGAAATATCTATTCAATTCCTTTGCCTGTTTAAAATTGGGTTGTTTCTTGCTATTGAGTTGTTTGTGTTTCTTATGTATTTTAAATACTACCCTCTCAAAATGTGCATAGTTTGCCAATATTTTATCCTATTATATAGATTCTCTTCTCTGTTGATTGTTCCCTTTGCTGTGCAGGAGCTTTTTAGTTTGATGTAACTCCTTTTTTCTCATTATTTTTCTCAACTATAATCATGATCATGAAAATATTTAAATTTCTGGGTTCTCATGTGAACTTTTAAAATCCTCTCTAAAGCCCTACTATCGCTCTCCTCAGTTTACAGGCAAATTTGAGGCAATAGAAGTAAAATACCAAGATTACCAGGTGGCAGGGCAAAGATTCAAAATAAAGCAACCTGAAATGTTCTTGTTGGGGAGAGTTGTAACAGTGTACCCGTATCACGTTGATTGTGGTGATGGTGACACTAGCATAGACCAATATCCAAATATATCCAGTGGTACACCTGAGTTATGTGCAGTGTTTTATATGCCAGCCATGCCTCAATAAAGCAGGAAGTAGAAGAAAATAGGGCATAAAGAAGTAAAGCAGACGGGCTCGGTGGCTCAGCCTGTAATCCTGCACTTTGGGAGGCCGAGGTGAGTGAATTGCTTAAGCCTGCGGGTTCGAGACCCACCTGGGCAACTTGGCGAGACCTCATCTCTACAATAAATCAAAAAATTTAGCCAGGTGTGGTAGCGCATGCCTGTAGTTCCAACTACTAGGAAGGCTGAGGCGGAAGGATCGCTGGAGCCCAGCAGGTTGAGGCTGCGGTGGCCGGGAGCAGTCACTGCACTCCAGTCTGGGTGATTAAGTTATATGCCAACTCAAAAAAAAAAAAAAAAAGCAAAGCAAATGACAAAATACACTGCATTTCTCCATGAGCCCCCGCCCCCGCAAAAAAAGAGAAGAAGTAGCAATTTGTTTTCATTAACCTAATGATAGGAAAGTAATATGATAGAGAAAACACTCTGGTGCTTTCTAATAAATTTAAACGTAGACTTTTACACACCTTTGTACTACACTCCTAAGAAATTATTCATGAAAAATAATACCTTATATTCTCACACACAATCACTCAAGTAATTTTTGTTCAGAATTTATCTTCCAACTACTACCAATCACTTTGAGTAGATTAAAAAAAAACTCTGCAAAAATTATCTTTTAAAATTTATAGGAATTATTTCTAGTTCATGAAGATTTATTGATGATTTAGAAATGATGTTATCCTTCAACTTCATTCGAAATTCCTACAGAGTTTTTGTTTACTAACTTTCCACCTAATGGTCTTTGGAACATAATGAAAATTATTGCTTCTTTCCTGTATATGTTAACTGGTATTTATTTGCCTATGTGCTAATAATTACTCTTCAGAATTGCTTTTCAGATTTTACAATCTTCAAAAGACAGCACCACATCCTATTAAATGCATTTGTCTAGTAGCTCCTGTTAATTCTTGTAATGACATTCTCTGTGGGCTACTTGGACATTGTTGATGGAAAATTATTTCAGTTTGCATTACAGAATTAGAAAGTTTTTTTCATATTTTAAGTTGTCCAATCATCCAATTCTTTTTTTAAAATTATTTTTCTTTTCTTTTCTTTTCTTTTTCTTTTTTTTTTTTTTTTTGAGTGGGATCTCACTCTGACACCCAGGTTGAAATGTAGTTGCACAAACGTGGCTCACTGCAACCTTGACCTCCTGGGCTTAGGTAATGCCTCGACTTCAGCCTCCTGATGAACTGGGACTACAGGCACATAACACAATATCTAGCTATTATTTTTGTGTGTGTGTAGAGATGGGTATTACTATATTGTCCAGGCTGTTCTTGAACTCCTGGGCTCAAGCAATCCTTCCGCCTCAGTCTCCCAAAGTGTTAAGATAACAGGTATGAACCACTGTGCCTGGTCCAATACTCTTTATGATAATAATTATTTTCTAATGTATCCAAAGTAAATTGAACCTTTCTTTTCTGTTTTGGATTTTTAAAAATCTGGGGGTGAAACAGATTCCTGTCTTGGTTTTAAATTGATAAGGTCATAATTCACAAAAAATTAGATTAAGTGCTCAGAAGTCAGAATTCACATATCTGTTCGCTGAGAATAAGCTCTCATGTCAGCCAAGCTCATATGAGGAAGGAAGAGTAGAAGAAGAGTTTAAAGATAAAAAGTTTCAAGATGTAGTGAGAGTGCAAAGAAAAGGCAACCCTTGTGCACTGAAGGAATGTACATTAGTGCAGTCATGAGAACAGTAAGGTTGATTCTCAAAAATACTAAAAATAAATTTGCAGTATGATCCAGCAATTCCATTTCCAGGGACCTCTGCATAGGAAATGAAATCTGCGTGTGCACTCCCATGCTCACTGCAGCATTATTCAAATAACCAAGATCGGGAATCACCTCATCATGTGGCCATTAGTAGGTGAATAAGGAAAATGTGGCATGTATTCATAGCAGAGTACTAGTCAGCCTTAAATAATAAAGAAATCTCTTTGCTTGCAACATCATGGATTAACCTGGAGGACAAAAACTAAAGAAAGATATCAACTCTAACACCATCATAACTGGGTACTTTAATACTCCACTCATAACCCTAGAAAGATCATCGGGACAAAAAATTAACAATAAGATACGGAACCTCAATGTGACTCTTGACCAAATGGACTTAATCGATACCTACAGAACACTCCACCTAAAGATCACAGAATACACATTCTACTCATCACCGCATGGAACGTATTCTAAGATTGTCCACATACTTGGCAATAAATTAAGCACAAGCAAATTTAAAAGGACCGAAATCTTACCATGCACCTTCTCGGACCACAGTGGAATAAAAATAAACATTAACAACAACAAGGTTCCCCCCCAAACCACAAAGACATGGACACTAAACAACATGATGCTAAACAACTCCTAGGTCAATGATGAAATCAAAACAGACATCAAAAGATACTTGGAAACAAATGAAAATGGAGAAACATCTTACCAAAATCTCTGGGATGCCTTGAAAGCTGTAGTAAGAGGGGAACTTATATCACTACAAACACACATGAAGAAAATGGAAGGATCACAAATTAACAGCCTAACAAGCTACCTAAGGAAGCTGGAAAAGCAAGACCACAAAAACCCTAATTTCAGCAGAAGAATTCAGATCACTAAAATAAAAGCCCAAATCCAGGACATAGAAGACAAAAAGATAATACAAAAAATCAATGAAACAAAAAGTTGGTTTTTCCAAAGGATAAACAAGATCGAAGGTCCCCTAGCTAGACTGACCAAGAAAAAGAGAGTAAAAACCCAAATAAGCACAATCAGAAACACAAAAGATGAAGTCACAGCTGACCCTGAAGAAATACAAAAGATTATTAGAGACTACTATGTACACCTGTATGGAAACAAACTTGAAAACCT
>CAUYQG010048448.1:0-16720 GCA_963574415.1 Tarsius wallacei
CCACATTGTACTAGCGTTGGTCTGTGTGACCAATAGAATATAGTGACCGATGGTATATTACTTCTGATATTAAGTTATAAAAGACACTGTAGCACCCATCTTGGTTTCTTCTCTCTCTCTCTCTCTCTCTCTCTCTCTCTCTCCCCTTCTCTCCCCCTCTCTCCACCCCCACCCCCCCTTCTCTCTCTCTGTTTCTCTCTCTCAGATCACTGGCTTTGAGAAAAGCCAACTGCCATGTCAAGCAGCCATATGGAGAGGCTCACATGGTGAGGAACTGAGGCCTCCTGCCAACAACCAAGTGCCTGAGCTTGGAAAGAGATCTTTCATCCCCAGTCAAGCCTCAGACAACTGCAACCCTGGCCAACATATTGACTGCAAATTCAGGGGAGACCCTGAGCCAGAACCACCCAGCTAAGCCCAGCCAGATTCCTGGCCCACAGAAACTGAGAGATAAAAACCATTTGTTGTTTTAAGCTACTGTGTTTGGGGGTCATTTGTTACATGGTAATAGATAACTAGCATAAGTACATATTTTGCAAAAAGAAGAAAACATCAAACAGTCTCTAATTAATATCATCACATAGATGAGAAAATATATTGCATCCAAAAAAACAAGAAGAAATAATTAAAGAACAAGAATGCTTGGGAGTTTTTAAAAATTGCAGTAACATAAAGTCAATAGAAGCATTAGAAAATAAAATTGAAGAATGTTTCCCAGAAAGCAGGAAAAAAAAGGCAAAGAAATGTACACTAGGGTTTTTTTTTTTTAATTAATATGTTAGATAGTGAAGCCAGGAGAGCCAACATCTGACAAATAGGAATTCCAGAGACAGCACAGAAGATCAAGGAAATAAAATCATCAAAGAAATAATACCAGAAATGTCACCAGAACTGAAAGGCTCTAGTCTTCAGATTTAAGGGCATAAGTGTCCACACTATAAAAAATAAAGGCATGCCTTTATGGCATTTCAGGATACCAAGGATAAAATCTTCCAAAAAGAAGAAAATCAAGTCATAAAACAGGATAAAATCTGAATGGCATCAAACTTCTCTACAGCAGTATGGAAATTAGATGTTAGTTGGAAAATGCCTTCAAAATTCTAGATAAAAACAATTTCAAACTCAAGGTTCTCTACTCAAGCTGACTGTAAACTGAACATGAGAACAGATTGAGGAGCTCTGGGATGTTATGAGAGAATGTGCTCCACTGAGACTAGGGAGTAAACAAAAAGATGAAGCTGCCAGATCCAGAAACCATGATCTGAATCACAGGAGTGAGCAAAGGAAAGTTCTAGACACGAGCCATGCAGCAGCCTAGACAGCAACCTATGTGTGCTGGGGCACATGTCTGGAACAACTTCTCCAAGCAGAAAATAGGGCTGATAAGGTTTGACCATGTGGTGGCTGTGTGGAAAGTCATGTTGGTATGTGAAAACCTAAGCTATTACTAACTCCAGGATAAACAAAAAGTAGCACAACAAAAAAGAAAAATGTTATAATTGTCATAATGAGAAAAGCCTTAATGTAGATTTAACAAAAGTTGAGATGGTATTGTTTGGGTATGAATGAGTTGAAAACCTGATCTACCATAAAAGAAAGATGAATCTCAAATTGATGAATCAAGACATTTCAGTGTATAGGCAATGTTTGGAAATACAGAGGTAAATTACAGAAGAAACAGCTAAGAGTAGCATGGAGAACAGGCAGAAGTGGGAAGGAGAAAGAGAATGCTGGTGTTTGTTATAACCTTGGACCACTATTTCACTTTTACAACTATTTGCCTGTTGTATCTTGATTTTTAAAAAAAAGTTAATTCGGTTTCTTAAAAATAATTTTGTAATGAGATGATAGGGTGCCTGTACAGTAAATTCTCACCAATTCATACAAGTTGTGTGGCTTACATAAGTGAATAAAATATCTGAACAGTATGACTTTGAAATAAATACTGCTTTTTTTTTTTTTTTTTTTAGCTTCACACAGTAGCTACTTTAAAGTAGGCGAGCAATTTAGCTAAAAGGATAAACAAGGGCATAAAAGAAAGATGGAATTGTGGAATTATAGAGCCTGCAAAAACCTTTCTGGTTCCTGGCGCCCATCACTCATTGACTACACAGGCTTGTAACCCAAGCCCCAGAGAAACTGTACTTGCCCCCAGGACAGGTGGTCAAGAACCAGCACAGCCAGATGTGAACCCAGGTTCCTGACTCCCAGCACCTGAACCACTCAAGACCACCCTCTGGAGATCTTGTGCACAATGGGAAGACTCTTCTAGAGCAAGTGGCCTGGCATTGAAAGCGGGGTGGGGGTGGGGAGACGCTGGAAAATCAGTTCCAAACGTACCCAGAGCAAACAAAAAAGGCATCAGAAAAGGTTACATTGACTATGGCACATCTACAAGACTCTGCCCGTGTGCCTGATCCTTTTTCATAGAAATTGAAAACTCTACAGATCAAAAAGTCTATGGTCCCAGCCCGGACAACTTGGTGAGACCTCATCTCTACAAGAAATCAAAAAATTATCCGGGTATGGTCGCACATGCCTGTAGTTCCTGCTACTTAGAAGGCTGAGGAGGAAGTATCACCCGAACCCAGCAGGCTGAGGTTGCGGTGGCCATGAGCATGCCACTGCACTGCAGCCTGGGCAACAGAGTGAGACTCCGACTCAAAAAAAAAAAGGCTATGGTCCAGCTGGAGAACTCAAATAGACATGAGGGCCAACTATCGCCAAGTAGAAGCCCTTCATAAGGGAGTGAGTCCATCCTATTACATGAGCTCTAATTTTAATAAAATGACCTGATTTTTTAATTTTAAAAACTTGCTTACACACATGGCAGAATTTTGTCCTTCAGAATAGTTCTATCACTTTGGGGGAGAGGGGCACTCTTTAAATGCTACCTCATTGAAATCACCTGGGAATATATCTTTGAGAGGTGGCCTTCAGAGCCCATCTAAAAGCCACAGCAAGAAAATGGGTCTTACGGCTTAATCAGCCCCTCTCCCTCTCTCTGAAGCGGCATTATGCAAATACCTCTTGACGGTTTCCAGAAAGCAAACTTACCCTCTGAGGACTAAGATCTGACTCCATGGAAGGACGGTAAAAAAGAAAAATAACAGAATAATAAACTTCAGAATCCAAATGGAATTCTGAGACGGATCTCCAAAGCCATTTAACTGGAGCATTAGCGCCAATCTGAAACTCAGCTTCCTAGTGAGGCTGTCAGAAGGGAAAGGACTTGTCTGAATGAATACGGGCCATGTGTTAAAAATGTCAACCCACTCTGCTGAGGGCTGTTCTGTATCCTGCACTGGCCTAGTGGGCACCACATATGTATATTTGTTGAATGAATGAATGCCTTCCAAACCTGCCCCCTTATCTGCTTCTCTAATCAGAGCTTAATAAGACAGAGCAAGGTACTGAAAAAGCGCTCCGCAGACAGGGCCAGCCTGGCCCTGCCTCTCACTTGCATGGAACAAGATATTCATCCACTCTGTGCCTCAGAATTCTCATCTGTAAATTGGGAATGATAATAAAAGCTTGTCTCATAGAGTTGCTGTGAAGATCAAGTACATTTACATAAAGCTCTAAGTTAGTAAGTGTTAATTCTGTCATCAGCCGTTCGGTGTTCAGTGTTTACAGAACACTCACAACCAGCCAGCCATACCCTGGGCTTGGGCTGCGAATTCTGCAGAAAATGGCCTCAGGCACAAAGAGTTGCTAGAAATCAAGTATAAGGCCCTACATGGTTTCCTGGGGCTGCCCAAACAAATTATCACAAACTGAGGGGCTTCAAACAGGAGAAATGTCTTCTCTCACAGTTCTGGAGGCCGCAGGTCTGAAATCGCTATCCCTGGGATGAAATTAAGATGTCAGCAGGGCACGTCCCTCTGGAGGTCCTGGGGAAGGACGCGCCTCTTCCAGTTTCCTGGGCTTGTGGCTGCATCCCCCCTCCCTTCAAGGCCAACATCTTCAGATCTTCTGAGCTCGGCTTCACAAGGCCTTCTCCTCTGTCTGTCAAATCTCCCTCTGCCTTCCTCCTACAGGGGTCTCTGCGATTGCCTTTAGGGTCCACCCAGACAATCCAGGCTAATTTTTCCATTTTGAGATCCTTCACTTAATCACAAATACTAAGACTCTTTTTCCAAATAAGCTTACATTTACATGTTCTGGATTGGAATGTGGATATCTTTGAGGCCATTATTCTGCCCACCACAGGCCATATCTGATTCCTAATTCACCCCAATCTCCTCTGGATTAGGGGAAAAAATTATGGGGAATTTGGGAAGATGTCATGGTGCTATGGAGAGCCCGGGTTTTGGAGACCAGGAGACAACCCCATCTCTCATGTACAAACCATACAACCTTGGATTAGACACTCATGCTGAGGCCCTGCTTCCTAGTCTGTGAATGACGTACCACATGAAGCTAGAAGGCTCTAAATTAGAGGAAAAAGGTTAAAGCCCCCATGGTTTGGAAGCAGAGGGGCCTCATGGAGGCTGATGGAACCAACAGCTTCAGTATCACATCACTCAGCAATGGTTTACGGTCATTTGGTGATCATCCAATATCAGAGAATAAGAATTTGCCCCCAAACTGAAAACAAAAGTTGAAGGAAAAATCCATCTCAGCCCGCAGACCTAGCTGGTTGAGTCCCTCCTTTCTCCAGGAATAACGAGATGACAAGATGATTCCTTCTATAACAAAGCTCCCTGCTCCCAAATGGCACCACGTGACACAAAAAAGCCCCTTGAAGAATAGGCCCGGGGCCCCATGGTCCCACTCCCTAGGACACCAACTTCCCCACAAGACCAGTCTGCCGGTCCAAGGGAACCAGGTGTCTGGGAGTGGTACACCTGACTACCCGGGTTTAATTAGGCAGGTATTAGAGAATCCTTTAAGCCAAGGGTCCACAAGCGATGGCCCAAGGGCCAAATCCAGCTGCCACCTGCTTTTGTAAATAAAGTCGTATTGGAACACAGTCGTGCTCATTCATTTACACATCATCTGTCAGTTGCTTTTGTCAACAGCAGAGCCAAGTTGTGGCCACAGAGACTGTGGCCCAGGGAGCTGAAAACATTTCCTATCTGGCTTCACAGAAATGTCAGTCGGCCTCCGTTTAGAGCAATTGATTGCCCCAATAGGTAATACGTGAAAAGCCTTAGAAGTGAGAGGACAGATCTGTCCAATGGAATATTATTTGACCACTAAAAAGAATGAAGCACTGACACATGTTACAGTGTGGATGAACCTCGAAAACATTACACTAAATGAAAGAAGCCAGACACAAAATGGATTCCATCTCTATGAAATGTCCAGAACAGGCAAATCTGTAAAGACAGAAAGTAGATGAGTGGCTCCCAGTGGTTGGGGCCAGAAAGTGGATAGAGGCTGATGGCTAAGAGGTAAGCAGTTTATTTTTGTGGTGACAAAAATGTTCTAAAATCATGGAGACAGCTGCACAACGCTGCGAATACACTAAAAACCATTGACTTGTGCCCTTTCAATGGGTGAATTGTGTGGTGTCCTGGTCCTTTCCAGCTGTTAGAACAAAATACCTTGGACTGAGTGGTTGATAAACAACAGAAATGAATATCTCACAATTCCAGAGGCTGGATGTTCATGGTCAAGGTGGCGGCAGGTTCAGTGTCTGGTAAGGCCTGTTCTCCATAGACAGCTGTCTCCGCATGTAGCTTCACATGGCAGAAGGAGCAAGGGTCTCTCTGGGACCTCTGGTATAAAGGCAGTAATAAAGGAAGGAAGTGTCCACACAGCAGATGGAAGCCTTCTCTGAACTGTCCTCAGTGGCCTGTCCTACAAGCTAAGTGGGAGATTTAGGTGGGTCTTCAGGCCTCCAAATACCCACCCCGCCCCCACACACCCTCAGCATGTCATCAACATCCCAGTCACACATTCCAACTCTGGGGCTGAATTCTAGAAGTCTCCATGAAGGACAGAGCTGGACACCTTGAGCACCCAACACTGTTCTGCCATGGAATGCAGTGCATCACTGTAAAAATCAGCCTTAAACTGCAGAGAAAGCACACAGAGGTTATGACGAGCACCCACGCATCCGTCCAGCAATTAATGTGGCTGGCTCCTTACATGTTTAAAGAAAGCTTAAACTCCAGATGTAAATGCATCCGTGCAGCACCAAGAAGGCACAGTGGAGACTTGGGGCCCGCCTGGGGACACAGACAGCATCTTCTGGACAGAGTCCCTCGAGGTGACACTGCTCAGGCTCGCTTTAGTGGCATGAGAGACAAAGGGTGAGAACATTCTGCTCTTTGGTGAAAATGACGAATGAGACCCTTGAGTTACAGTGGCCCGACACAGGCTGCACAAGACTTACATCGCTCATGTTTTTTAGTCCAGGAGAATTCGCTACTATAAAAGGGAAGGACTCGAAGTTCCCATAAAAGAAGGAAAATGAGGGTGACTTAGAACGGAGTAAGGAGTCTCTCTGTTCTCCATTTCCTAATTTACGCCTGTGTGATGATCACCTCCCCTAACTCTCTCTCCCTCCCTCCCCCTACTCCTCCATTCCTCTCTCTCTCCCTCTCTCTTTCTCTGCCTCTCTCTCTCTCTCTCTCTCTCTCTCCCTCCCTGCCTCCCTCCTTCTCTTCTTTCTCCCTCCACGTTTTTCTCTTTCTTTCTCTCTCCTTGTCTTTCTCTCTCTCCTTATTTTTCTCTGTCTTTCTTTCTCTCTCTCTGTCTCTCTGTGTGTGTGTCTCTGTCTGTCTGACTGTCTGTCTGTGTGGGTGTGTCTCCCTGTCTCTGTCTCTCTCTCTCTTTCTCCCTCTCCTTATTTCTCTCTCTTTGTGTGTGTCTGTCTATGTCTCTGTGTGTTTCTCTCTGTGTGTCTCCCTGTCTCTGTCACTTGCTCTCTCTCTCTTTCTCTCTCTCTGGATGTGCACTCCAGCACATGTACACCAAATATCCATCAACTAAATAGATAAACAAAATGTGTTCTATCCATATGATGGAATATTATTCAACCATAAAAAGGAACCAAGTTCTGACACATGCCACAATATGGAAGAACCTCGAAAGCATTATGCCCAGTGAGAGAAGCCAGACACAAAAGAACACATACTATACGATACAATTCCATTTTTATGGAATAGTCAAAAGAGGTAACTCCACAGAAGAAGAACATAGATTGGCGGTTGCCAGGGGAAGAAATGGGGAGTGACCACTTGGTGGGCACAGAGATTCTTCCTTTTGATGTGATGAAAATGTGTTGAACAAGACAGAGCTGCTGATTGCGTGACACTGTGAATACATGAAAGGCCAGAGTTATTCACTTTAAAATGGTTTGTTTTATGTTATGTGGATTTTACCTTATTTTTTTAAAAAGAGGCACATATATCTCATTTTTAAAATATGTTGATAATTATATTTCAGTACTATAACCCTAGGAGCTTTCTTTTGTGTATTTAAAACCATCATTCTGAGAAGGGGTCCATCAGCCACCTAGATGTCCAGGAGTACTTGGTAAAAGGTCACAGTCCCCTGGATTGGACACTCTCCATGGCCCAGGACCCAGCTGGCATTCTGTTGCCTTGTCAAGAGCCAGAGGCTTGATCTAACGGGACACCAAGTCTGTAGCAGTGTGCTGCTGTTGGTGGGAGGGGGCACAGGCTTCCTCACTGCCAGGTGGAAGATCTCTCACTGCTTCTCACCACAAATGAGGCCTGGGTCTGCAGCAGGCAGAAGGGGCCACACCCCCACACACACCCCTTGTGATCACACCTTCAGGCTCTTTCTTTCATCTTTAGGACTCATCTGTTAAAATGCAGCTGTCTAGGGGAGGGTAAAACCCAGCAGGGTAACAGGGGTGAGTCACAGGCAGGTGAGGCTGGGTCAGGTGGCAGAAGACAGAGTTTTGGGGGCAGAAGGACTGGAAGGTAAGGCTGGGCACAGTGGCTCACGCCTGTAATCTCAGCACTTTGGGAGGATGAGGCCAGAGGATTGCTTGAGCCCAAGAGTTCAAGGGCATCCCAGGCAATATAGGACTATCTCATCTCCACAAAAAAAATTTTAAAAATATTAGCCAGGCATGGTGGCACGCACCTGTAGTCCCAGCAACTTGGGAGGCTGAGGCAGGAGGATCACTTGAGCCCAGGAGTTTGAGGCTGCAGTGAGCCATAATCACACTACTGCACTCATCCTGGGTGACAGAGTGAGACGTACCAACTCAAAAAACAAAAAAAGGAATGGAAGGTAAAGAGACTGATGGAAGACTTGAGGACAGGAAGACCACATGGTAGGGTTGACTCACAGGTGTGTGTGAAGTCGGCTTGCCTCCTTGAACAGGGAATGTCAAGGCCTTCTGCATCCGAGAGGTGCTTCTCACCACCCTGGACAGGTGCCGGGTGTCCTGGCAGCTCCCCCCAGAGCCTGCACTGAAAGTGCAGCATCCTCCAGCCACAGAATGCCAACCCCTGACTGAGGTTCTTCTAGGCTCTGAGATGTTGGCACCCTTGTGTCTGTTTCCTGCGTTTACATTCATGGGCCCCCTGCGTGGTTATAAATGCCTGGGGAAATTGAAAGTATCACATGCCTGTTACCTGCCAATCAGAGTGCTAGGTGGTTTACAAGCATGACTTCATGTGATTCTTACTATAAGCCCGCAGAGTAACCAGTATTTACAGATGGAGAAACTACAACTCAGGCGGTGAAGCTGTCATTCACGCATAGCTGAGGCTCAAATCCACGAATCCACACTCTCTCCATTCCACCACCTCCTCCCCTGAGAATATATTCTCTGCTTTCATAGTCCTCTTGATACAACATCTAGCATTACGTTACTTATTGCCTTAGTAGAACTTTGCTGAGTTACTACTGTGTGCCAGGAATGTGCCCACTCATAGGCTAGAGAACACCGCCAGAAACAAGAACCTACATTCTAGACAAAGAGACAGAAAGGAAAGCTAAAAATCATTCAACAAGACAGTCTCAGGTTGGAATAAGTGCTGCATCAGTCAGGATAGTCTAGGTTCTGCTGCAGTGACAAATATATCTCAGGGGCTTAACTGAAAGGTGTATTTCTCATTGTTTTTTGTTTGTTTGTTTGATTGATTGATTTTTGAGTTGGGATCTCACTCTGTCACCCAGGCTGAAGTGCTGTCGCATGATCACAGCTCACCACAGCCTCTACCTCCTGGGCTCAGGCAATCCTTCCATCTCAGCCTCCTAAGTAGCTGGGACTATAGGTGCACACCACCATACTCAGCTAATTTTTCTATTTCTTTTGAAGAGATGAGGTCTCACTATGTTGCCCAAGCTGGTCTTAAACTCCTGGGCTCAAGCAATCCTCCTGCTTCGGTCTGCCAAAGTGCTGAGATTATAGGTATAAGCCACGACACCCAGCCATATTTCTCATTTATATCACAGTCCAAAGGGGTTCAGGCAGCTCTTCTTATATTCCTTCCTCTGGTGGTGACTGTAAGATCCAAGCTCCTTATATCCCAGAGCCCTTTCTTCTGACACTGGTGGTCCTGTGGTCACTACACACAAAGAATAGCAAACGTGGACCATCACACAGGAGCTCCATGACAATGTCTGGAAGCAGTATGTATTACTTCTGTCCACAAGCTCCTGGTCCTGATCTCATTGCATTGGAAAATGTAGTCTTTATTTAAATCTCCTGGAAAAAGAAATGGGATTTGGTGAACATAGGCCATTGTCTCCAGAATAATGAAGGAAATACACAGGGTGACAGGACAGAGAGTATCTGGGACAAGGGGTTCCTTTTCTATAGATGGGTCAGGAAAGGTCACTTTAAGGGGTGACTTGAAGGAGCCAGCCTGGAGAGAGCACTCCAGGCCCTGAGAACAGCAGGTGCAAAAGGTTGGAGCCAGAAAGCACCTGGTGTGTTCCAGGAACAGAAAGGTCAGGGAGATAGGCAGGGAGGGAGTGGTAGTGGAAAGACGCGAGGGCCACAAACAGGCCAGGGCAGGCAGTAATCCCGGACACACACAGAGCAGCCACAGAGGATGCCACAAAACCTCCCATGCAGGACCCTCCCCACTCCCCAAAGACTCTGACCCAATTATTCTGGCCTGAAGCCAGGCTTTATATTTGCTATTGTTTTTTTTTTTATTATTTTAAGAGAATAACGCAGATGCCCAAAAGTACACAAGTCACAGTGTAGGTTCAGTGAATAGTCACCCAGTGGACAATCTAAGCAACCACTACTGAGATTGAGAATAAAACATTGGCTGGGTGCAGTGGCTCATGCCTGTAATCCCAGCATTTCAGGAGGCCAAGGCAGGAGGATTGCTTAAGACCAGGAGTTCAAGACCAGCCTGGGCAACATAGCAAGACTCTATCTCAAAAAAATAACATAAAAGAAAATATAATAAATTATCCGGGCATGATGTGCACCTGGAGTCCCAGCTATTCAGGAGGTCCAGGCAGAAGGATCACTTGAGCCCATGAGCTTAAGACTGCAGTGAGCTGTGATCGTGCCACCACACTCCAGTGTGGGTGACAGAGTGAGACCATGACTCAAAAGAGAGAGAAAGAAAGTAAAGGAGAGACAGAGGCAGAAACAGAGAGAAAGAGACAGACAGTCAGACAGAAACAGACAGAAAGAGAAGGAAAGAAAGAAGAATATCACAAATCCCCAGAAGGTCCCCTCTTACTTCATCCCTTCCCCACGATTACTGCCCCTCCCCAAAGATAATCATTATCAGGATTTCTGTCTTGCTGGTTCCTGAACTTCATATGAGTGGAATACCTGGATTCTTTGATTCCACACTATATTGGTGAGTTTCATTGAGTGTAGACATGCTGTTTCGTATTCCAGTGTATGAATCCATCACAATGTATTTGGCCACACTCCTGTCGAAGGTTGCTTGCTTTGGATTGCTTGCAGTCTGGAACTGTGACAGATAGTGCTGCTATCTGTCATTCTGTACTTACCTTTTCAGTCTCTTAATTGTGACTTTTGATGAACAGAAGCTCTTAATATAATCCAGTCTTGAACTATTTTTCTTTATGGTTAATGCTCTTTGAGTCTTGAAGACATTCTGGATATTCCTCTGTATTATCTTCAGAATGTAGAATTGGTTTTTGGTATGGTGTGAGGTAGGGATCAAGCTTCCTATATTTTCTCAGGTGGTCATCCAATTGACCTAGCACCATACATTGCAGAGATCATCCGTGCCCCTCCTCAACAGGTCCACCTTTGTCACATATCAGTCACATGTCAGGTATCCATAATATGTGCCGGGTATGTTTCTGGGATCTCTTCATTGGTCTATTTGTCTAGTCTTGTATTTGAATCTTTTTACCCTCTCTTGGTGGTTCAAACATGCAGCCAGGGTTAAGAACCACTGATCTAAAACCTCGAAGTTCATGATAACAAATCTGGATGTTAATCTAAATGTCAGTGTGTAGAAACCCAATAAAGGATTTGCAGAGGATGAATAGATTCCATTTGGGCCATGGAAAAACAGTGGCAAAGCTATGGGGAAAGCTTCCATGAAGAATGTGAGAGAACCAGATAGCAGGGCAGAAGCCAAAATGCTCAGGGCTTCTCCCTTCTTTCCATAATCTCTCTCCTCTCCAGGTCTCCAGACCCTCCCACACCAACATGCAGAGAATGACAAATGTAAGAAAGAAACCCTTCTGTTTGGGTCATCCGCCAAGTTTAGGAAAGTCTGATCCCTCTTGCAACCACATTTTATCCCCACGTTGCCACGGCACTTCCTATAATTAATGGCTAGGCTTTAATTAAACATTGATTAGCTCCTAATTAGTCTAATGATTAGTCTTGGGGAGGAGACAGGACTGTCAAACACTGCAAAGGAGGGAGGGAAGATCATGAAAGATGACGGCTCAGGTAGAAATGCTATTTCTACCTTCCTCCAAGCCAAATGTTTTCTATGATTTTGGTCCATTATAAATGATGCTTTCAATGTGAATTTTCCTAATCGGTTTGAGTCTGATGAAGTCCCAGGTGACTGATGCAAGGAAGATTGAATCTATTCGCCTTTTCATCAGATTTCAGACTCTTAATGCAGCTAAAGAGCTTCTTCCCACTTAGAGAGGAATTAGTTTCTGTCTCCACAATGAAGTCATCTACGGCCGAGACTGCTCGCCTCCCAAAGCTTTTGTAGGGGGCTCAGACCTTTGCCAAGGACTTCTGAGATGCAGGTGTAATGGGGCATTTTCCCCCAGACAAGATTTGGCAAACACCTCGTGCCCCATGTCACCTGGTCCTCATTTCTTTTCACTTTGCCCACACCTCCCAAAATGCTGATACAGCTTTAGTTTTACCTGAAAACAGCTACACACACGTGCAACTTTCTCTTGATAAAGGATGTATTCAACCTCCCCAGTCCCCAGCCAACATGAAAGCTTAAGCGTTGTGCACAGACACCAGTTCATATTAAATTGCATTCAAAGTTAACCTACTAGAAGCTAATTATGCAGTAAATGGGGGAAGAGATGATGTGATATTATTGGTTAATCATTCCCAAAGTCTCTTTTGTGAGTTTGGATTTACATAGAACAATACAAAATTCCCTTGAAGCCCAATCTTTACATGGTTGTAAAGCTTCAGAGAAAACAGAGGGAAGAAATCCAGAGCCCAGGAAGGCTCGGGGTCGAGGAAAGGCAGTAGCCACAAAGGAAGGCAGGTCCTGGCCAGCAAGATTTGCCAACCTTGAAGACCCTCAGCATTTGTCTTCAGGGTTCTTGGTGCTACCGGAAACACCTCTGATGGGAAAGTTCAGAAATGGCTGGGAATACTCACACTTTTTTTTTTTTAATTGTGGTGAAGTGCATACAACATCAAATGTGCTACCCTAACAATGTTTAAGTGTACCGTTCAGTGGCATTAAATACACTCACATTGTTCTGCAACCAACACCATACCCATCCACAAAACTCTTTTCATCTTCTCCAATGGAAAACCTGTCCCCACTAAGCAATAACTCTCCATCCCCTCTCCCACCATCCCCAAGAAGCCACCATTCTACTTCCTGCCTGTGAATCATCTGATGAGTGAAATCATATGAGTGAAACCATACAGTCTTTGTTCTTTTGCGACTGGTTTATTTCACTCAGTGTAGTCTTTTCAAGGGTCGTCCATGTGGTAGCAGGTGTCAGAATCTCCTTCCTTTTTAAGGCTGAATAATACTCTGAACACATTTTGCTCATCCATCAATGGACACTGAGGATGCTTTCACCTTCTGGCTCTTGTGGGGAACACACACTTCTGGAGCTGCCAAGCAATTCAATGATTTGAGGTGTTTTTTTTTTTTTTTTTTTTGAGTCGGAGTCTCACTCTGTTGCCCAGGCTGGAGTACAGTGACACTATCACAGCTATCACAGCCTCAACCCGCTAGCCTTCCAGGTTGCTGGGACTACAGGTGCATGCCAAAATGCCCAGCTAGTTTTTTGATTTATCGTAGAGACGTGGTCTCACCACATTGCCCAGACTGATCTCGAACCCCTGTGCTCAGGCATCCTCTTGCCTTAGGCATCCTTTCACCTTAGCCTCCCAAAGTGATGGGATAACAGGTGTGTGCTACTGCACCCTGCTGAATTCAGTGATTTGAGTCTTAAGGTAAGCAAAGATTGGGTTGGCCAGGGCTCCATGCCAGACCCTACCTACTCACCAAATCCAGCTTCACTCTCTCTAAACCTGCAAGGAGAAACTAGATTTGTCACAGCTCCTGAGACTCTATCAGAATTTTTATGTCCCTTTTTATCTCTGTTACTTGTCATTTTCCAATAGCTTTTGCCAGAAGAGCACACGGGACATATTCTGCACAAACTTTTATCACCTCACAGAGACAGGGCCGCAGCCATTGTTACGTGACCACTTTACCAGGAGGGTCCTGGAGCAGAGTGAAGCAGAGAGCAGGGCCTGGAGACTCGGCACTGGGGTCCGAGCCACCGTCTTGTCAGTGACTTGGGCAAATCCTCAGGCTTCTCTTTGCCCGACTGTAAATTGGGCATCAAGCTTCAACCTCCAATGGGCTTTGGTGGTTCTTCACTTGAGGACACTGCACAGTTGCACAGGCATAAAAAGAGGTGAGCAAATAGCCCACAGGATACCACACTGCGTGCATGCACAAGGCATTACAACCTCCTGAGGCCAGCAGTGGCTTATGGGAAGTGTCTGGCCTTCAACCCCACACTTCAGAAATGGTAGTAAAAGGAAGCTCTCTCCAGGATAAGGGACTGGGGCATTAGAGATGCAGGGACGATGGCCTAATCTGTCACTGCTGCTTTTTCTAAATTATATCTCCAGTAACTTTCATTGCTGTAGACTCAGAATGACCCCAAAGGTTGAATCCATTACACGTGGCAGACCTGGGAGCAGCTCTTTGCTGATGGAACCCTGTTCATCCCCACAGCAGGTTTATTGTGGTCATTGAAAAGTCAGGAAACCTGGGGCACAGAGCTGTCATGTCATGTGCACAAGGCCACACAGCTGGCCACAATGTCCTGTGGCAGGGACAGCTAGCTGGCACCGAAAGACCTGGGCTCTCTGACCCCAGAAGTGGGTGCCCAGTGGTGGCTGCACTTCCCATTCACCCTGCCTCCCCCACACATTGCACGCAGTGGGGCCAAATGTCTGTTTCTGGCCAAAAAAGTAGGATTGAAAAGATGTGGTATCATTTCCAGGATGAGGCGGCCACATTGCCAGTGAACTGTCCCTTTGCTCTCTTCCCTCTGGGGTGGCCCTGGAGGCCCTGTCTTGGAGAGGACAGCATCACAAGGGAGGGCACAGTCCTGAGCCCCTCCTGGGAAGGATACCGTGAGAAAGAGAGCAAGCATGGTATGGTGTGCTAAGTCAGGAAGCCCGGGGACTGTTACCACAGCAGTTAGCAGAACTGACTGATACACGGCCCCAGCCCCAGGGTGGCCTCTGGCCTGGTTAACTTGGCCACGGCATCTACTTCAGAAAGAGGCCTCGTGGCATGGGCCAGTCTCATGCCTACTCACAACAGATGACACTAGCACGGGACATGGCCACACATCCCCACTGCTGGAAACTGGTGCAGCTCAGCCTCTCCAGGCTGGGGCAGTGAGTCTTTGCTAAGAGCTGATGTGTGCCAGGATCTGGTGGCACAGAGAGGAATAAAACACAGACTTTGGCCTCAGGATGCTGACGAGATGAAGGGAGGACATGTGGGCTATGGGTGGGAAGAAGAGGCCACGGGACACCCAGTCCAGTCAGAGGCTCAAGATTGGCCTGACTGAGGTGAGCCCTCAGCTTGGTCTTAAAGACACACACCCTTGGGCCTGATGCAGAGAAGTGGGGAGGGCTTTCCAAACAGGGGGCACCGTAGGACCAAAGGCACAGGGGCATATGAGTAGGCACACACCTGGCCAGGAGCTGAGGCGTGGCAGATAATGGATGGGGCAGGCAAGGACAAGGACAGCCGGCTGCAAGGTGCGATTGCCAATTACTCCTTTTTAGCAAGAGAGGAAGGCAGCAGCCCATCATTGCTGGAGGGGGACAACGATGGAGTCACCAAATCCCCACTCTCCCAGTAGCTTGAGCAGAGAGGAGTACCTGAGCAAGAAGGAGCACCTCAGAAGAGAGGAACAGCCTGAGCACAGAGGAGTATCTGAGCAAGAAGAGCTCCTGAGCAGGGAAGAACATCTGAACAGGGATGAGTACCTTGGCAGGGAGGAGTGCCTGAGCAGGAAGGAGCAACTGAGCAGACAAGAGCATCTGAACAGGGAGGGGTACCTTAGCAGGGAGGAGTGCCTGAGCAGGGAGGAGCACGAGAGCAGACAAAAGCATCTGAGCAGGGAGGAGTACCTAAGCAGGAGGAGGACCAGAGCAGGAGCATCTGAGCAGGAAGAGTATCAGAACAGGGGAAGCCAAGAGCAGGAGAAGCCCCTGAATGGGTAGAAGCAGCAGCAGGCCCGGCAAACATACTGTGTTGTCCAATGCATGCACGCCAGCCTCAGGACTCATTCCCTCCACCTCCTCCAGGGCCTAAACCCCCTCTCTTCTGCAGACTTGGCAATAGCCCTGAGACAGTTTCTCCCTTTCCCCCTGAAGCTGCTTTTGCTCCTGCTGTCGCTGAGCTAGCTGCTGCCATTTTGAGGCCGCTCCATTATCCTACCAGCTTCACAGGCCATTGGCCCCCCCTTACAGCCAGGCCCCATGCCTCCGGAAGCTCATTTCCAGCAGCGCCGGATGACAACGACTTGCCTCCCGGGGCAGCTTTCGAGGCAGGCAGTAGATCGAGGACCTCTTCTCCCCAGCTAGAGGGGACCCCGGGAAGGCTGGCCTTTACTCATAACCAGAACTTTCAGGGGCAGGGCAGGGGTGGGATTGGTCTCAGGATCGGCGTTGGATGAGCCCAAGAAGGGAATGGGGAAACCCAAGACAACGCACTGCCTGGTTGAATGGATATGCGCTTCTCAGTACCGGAGGCTGCAGGGGTCCCTGGGAGGCTGTCGAGGGGCTGGGCCCTCCTTAACCATGAGGCAGTGTCCAGAAGCACAAAACTGCACCCTCACGCTGTCTTTTCATTGTTGCAATGAACGCTTGTGACCTGCCAGTCTGCCCTCCCAGCAGCTTGACCAATGCAGAAGTCAAAGGACAGGACTGGGCTCCAGGGAGGAGTTTCTCACCGCCGGAAAGTCTGTGAAAGGGTAGCAAGTCCCAGGAGCTCAGGGAGAGAAGGATCGCCCTAGCTGCAGGGGGGTGCACCAATGGCTTCCTGGAGAAGGTGAC
>CAUYQG010048453.1:0-49442 GCA_963574415.1 Tarsius wallacei
TGATATGAAAGAATCTTTAATCTGTTTGTGTCTAAATTTCCCCAGATCATTTTCACATCTGTACATGTTTAAAGCCCCTATCTATTTTGAGGTAGGTAAAAGGATTTCAGTGTCTTAAAACACTTTACGTTTTTAAAAGCCCTCTTCTTAACTATGATCTCTCTCAGATTAAGAAAATGGAATGAGTTCATGAGCTATTCTACCCCCCAAAATGATAAACTTGGAAAGTGAAACAGCTTTATTAAATTATAATTTATATATCATAAACTTCATGTAAGTATACATTTTAATGATTTTAAATAAATATATAGAGTTGTGAAATAATCTCCACGCTATAACTGTAATAAGGAGAATTTAAAGGTTTGGATCAATTCGTCCATGATGATGTCGAAATTAGCTTGTGAGGAAAGTTGGGATGTACCTAACCTTTACGAATAACCTATGAAAAGATTAGTATGTATTCTCCTCTAGCCCTTAAATGTTTCCTTGCATCTGCTAAAGCTACTATCAAAAACAGGATTCTAGACAGAATGAATCAAGGATTAGGAGTAATCTATTCCTTAAATAACATTTACATACCACAAATTCCTCTGTAATTACATTCATTAGTTGGCAAAAATTAAGAACCCTAGTTCCCCAAGATGCCCTTTTTTTTAAAATTTAGAAATAGTTCTCTCTTGACTAATTCAAGGACTATGAAGATTCTATTTTTTTTTTTTTTTTTTGAGCCGGGATCTCACTGTCGCCCAGGCCTCGTTGCAACCTCGACCTCATGGGCTGAGGCAATCCTTCTGCCTCACCTTGAGTAGCCAAGACTACAAGGGTTCACCACCATGCACACCTATTTTTTAATAAAAAATATTTGTCATATTGAACACATTATAAGAAATTATTTGCAATTTTCAGGAGATAGTGTTTTGTTGAGTGGAAGCAGTAGATATTAAGCAAAATAGCAGCCATCATTTTCTAAGTGTCAGGAGCTGTTCTAAGCACTATCCACACTTAGAACAGTGCTTCAAACAGTGTGTAGATAGATATGAAAGACTACATATATATGTATACATACAATATATGGGATATATATGAGATATATGTGTGGGTATTTATTGTGCTTAGAACCATCCTGGCACATATAAAGTGATTGAAAAGAGTTCTTAAAATAATTCCTGGCAATAGAAAGTGTTGTAAAAATTGAGTGTGTGTGTGTGCGTGTGTGTGTGTGTGTGTATGTACAAACAAATATACAGGCTTATATATGGGATATTGTATAAATATATATATATATATGCACAAATATGCAGTCCTGTACATGGGATATCCAATATAGGCACTGATTTCATAAGGTTGTTGTAACACTTAAATGAGCATATATAGGTATATGTATATACACACTCATTTAATTTTTATAACAACCAACTAGGAAACTGAGGTACAGAGAAATTAAATAATTTGTTCAAGGTGCCCCAAACAAAAAGTGGCAGAGTTTGGAAATGTGATACCTCCTGATTTGTTTCTTTTGCTAAGGATTGTTTTGGCTATTCGTGATCGTTTTTGTTTCCATATGAATTTCTGTATTGTCATTTCCAGGTCTGAGAAGAATGATGTTGGTAACTTGATGGGTATTCCGTTGAATTTGTAGATTGCCTTCGGTAGGATGGACATCTTAACAATGTTGATTCTTCCTATCTATGAGCATGGAATATTTTTCCATTTGTTTGTGTCGTCTTGGATTTCTTTGAGCAGTGTTTTTTAATTCTCATTGTAAAGGTCTTTCACTTCTCTGGTTAGGAAGGAACAATTACAATGCTATAAGAAAGCGATTGGCAGTAGTAGAAAACTGTCAGGGGAGTGGGGGTGGTATTGGCAGTTGAGGGAAACTGCTAGGGGAGGGAGGGGCATACCTCATCAACAAGGGTACTTGCATGATTAATGTTTGTATACCTAACACTGAATTATACCCCACATCTTTATAATAAATTAATTAATTAATTTAAAAAAACATTAAAAGTGGCAGAGTTGAGATGATGAATGCAAAAGTCAGGCTCTGGAGTCATTGCTCTTATTTAATCAGTATCTCCTTCTGGAAATTTTGATTATCAACACTGTTCATATTATCTGATTTCCATTGTTTATCATCAGTGAGACCTACAAAGTTTCATGCATAAAACAATCAGAGTTTACTCTGAAGTACTTCCTTTAAAAATGTCAGGTATTTTCAAACACCTTGGCAACTGGATGTTAAACAGAGTGGTACCTCCGGAGACTTAGTTAGGTTAAAAGTGATTGCTCTTCCAACAGATGATTGCAAGAACTTGGGAAATTATTTGGGCTCAGTAAACCACTTATCTGTAAAGTAAAGAATATGTTCCTTAACTGACCTGGTGCCTCTCTTTTGTGCCTTCACAATAATAAGGTGGGATCATTTACATCCTCTGAGTTTCTGTTTACTTGAATATCTTTCTACTGACTGTATGTTCCTTAAGGGTAAGGACTCTGTCTTTTTATCTTTGTATCTTCAGCATCATTTAGGTACTCCCTGTCATCTCAGAAGACACATTAAATAAGTGCAGAAGTAAGGTAAATAAAGATAATATTATGTTTCCCAAAAGAGTCGTCATCAAGATCAAATGTGATAAGTGAAATTCTGTTCTTGGGTTTCTGTTTCAAGCTGTACTATGACTAAAACATTAGTGGTGTTTCTTCTAGTAGCAATATATATTAATTTTGAGGTACAGAAGTATCATAGACATCACATTGGGAGTAAATATTTTCAAGCAGAAAGCTTGAAGAATAGATTCAAGACATTCCATTATTCACCTAGTATAGGGGAAACATTTACAACATCTGTATACCTTTATTTTGTGTTTTCATTATCTCTTAAAATCTTTAAAATTGTTTATTGGAGAAAAAGTGTGACTGTTGGGTCACAGTTATAACGTGATGGACATCAGAAGAACTTTTCATTAAGTAATGATAGAGGAGCAAGTCCTGTAGAATTTAGTTCTAGGATATCACACAGCAAATTTCAGGACTTTAAAAAAAAATCCATAGGGAGAAGGCTTTTTATTCACCTGATGAAGAACATGAAGGAAAAAGCACCTTTTCTTTGAAATGTTTTTTGTATTGATCAGACTCGCTACTAACACAACACAGACAGACCACCAGGGGTGCCACTGCTTACATCCTTTCTATTCACAAAAAACATCGTGGTGCATTTGTTGTGCCTTTATTTTCCTCAGAGTTCATGGCTTTAACCCTTTCCATTTTGGAACCTGTTGTTTCTAAGATAGAGACTATACTTTGTTTCTGTATCTAGCAGGGTTTATTTTTCCCCTAGCACAAATGAGATTATCTCTTCAAATATGTACCCAAGTTGTGACACATCATCTGTCCTTGTCCCTGGGGAGCTGTACAAATGGGAAGTAAGCCAGTCATTCATTTGATTATATGAAGGTCAAATAATTGAAAATAAAGCAATGCCATACCATATGAAATCATATTTTACTTCTCTTTTAATATGAATCTAGCTGAACTACTTTTGTGATGCACAAGGTGGTTGTGAATTTAAGAGAGTCACTCATTTATTAAGAGTCCAAGGAAATCTAAGTTATAAGAACAAGGATGGGATAAAATATCAGCCTCATTTATTCCACTCATAAAATATTTAGTTATATAAAACAAATATTGCTATAGGCTCAACTTAATCCTTTATAATTGCTTGAATTTAAGTGAAGAATCTGTTTGTACAAGAACGTCCTTGTACATGGAATAAATAAGATTTTAGAAAATGTGAAAATTTCATTTACACAGAAATATGCACATCACTAGACTCTATAAAACCCCCACCCCGTATCATTATCCCTCTTTTGAAACAAGACACTCTGATTTCAGAATGCCTCTGTTCAAAATTAAGGTTGGTTAGGCATGATTTTTTTCTTTAGAACCCTTTCCTGGTTATTTAGCAAAAGGAAACTATATGTTTTAAGAGGCACAAACCTAAAGATGAAATAAGAACGATGTGAAATATGAACTAGAAAGTATATATTTGAACTTGGATAAGTTATTATACCTCACCAAATACTAATGTTATTCTTTGTAAAATGAGACAATAAAAATAATGCCTTCCTTATAAGGTTATTTAGAAGATTACATGAGAAAGCTCTTGCAAAAATCTTGACAATCTGTTGGACACATAAAAAGTTCGCAATTAATGTAAGAATCCCCTGTGCTCCTCCCCTTCCTCCTCGACTTCACATATACTAATATATATGAACGTATAACAGCAAGGGAATTAGACTGAATCTGCCTAAATACATTCTGGAAGGGAGTGTTCAGTTCTGCGTATCTTCCTCGCCAGAATTTTGATACTAATTTTCAGGTGTGTTCTATCCAAACTCAGTAATTATTCCACATGACAGCCAGAGAGGTCTTTGCTTGTATTTTATTAAAAAAAAATCATAAGTAACTTAATGAACCCCATGGAATGAGAAATAAATATGACACATATACATTTAGCTTGTATAGTTATAAGAAACATTTTTCAATAGGTTGTGATACTATTTCCCTTTCATAAAATAATTTGGAGAGCATCAAGCATGTATGGCCAAGGAATGACACCCATTTTGATTTAATTCAGACTTAACTTCTCAGAAGATTGATGTTCTCTCCAACATCCTTTTTGTGGAACGCATGGCATTGCAGCAGACCATTATGTGCTATCATATTGCCTTGTGATATCCAGACTCTTGGTGTGCGCTGCAGAATGGCAGCCTTGGAGTACTCTGCAGAGTGGCAGCCTTGCAACGTGTTTAAATGCAGAAAGTTCACATTAAAGGATCCATTGCCAGACAGATTGCCGAGGCAATCTCAGTTTCATCCTCACTCTAATTGTTAGAAAACATTCCCTTTATCTTAGTCCTCCCTTGCTCTGCATGTCTGTCTACGTCTGTCTTTTGCTTTGGTATTTCAAGATTTTGCTTTATATTATGTATTGTGTACTCAACTGTGGCAGTAGGAGGAGATTTAATCTCATTACCTTGTGCTGAGAAGAGTAACTTTCAGATGAGGATTCAGCTGAAAACAGTCCTCACTGGGTAAGAAGCTAAAGAGTTCAGTCTGATGTGGTCACATTGGCAGCAGTAAATGTGATGTTACTCTTTTAACGATACCAGAAAATACCACAAAAATTACAGAACCGAGAACACATGATGTAGTTGCTCAATAAAGAATTGTTATAATTAGTTCCCCATAACTAAAAGTCTTTATACAGATGTCGAATGGCTGCTGTGAGTATGGTAGTGGGATGAGAAATTTGAAGGAAACTGTTAGCATAATTTATTATATTGGGAAGCCCATTCATTATTAGTTCCATAGCTGAGAGAATGATTCTGGGAGTATGTGAGTGGTATAGAAGTAGTACAAGCAAGTTTTGAAGCAGAAGAGGTGGCTGAGAAATCTGGAATGAGTGAATATGTCTGGAGAAATAATAATTAGTACTGCTTATTGAATATTTTAACGTATGCCAAACCCTTTGAGAAGTTCTTTGTATTATTTTATTCTAAGGCAACCATAAAAGGATGTGTGTCAGTATATCCATTTACAGATGAAGTAACAAAAGCTCAGAGAGGTAGATATCTCATGCAACATCACACAGCTTGTGTGGAGAAGTTGGGATTTGAGACCAGTGCACGCTGATTCAAAAGCTAGTACTCTTAAGGATTAGGCCTCCTCGTGTAAAGAGTAAGTCAGATGAGAATGATGGGGCATGTAGCTACTTTTCTTTTTTACCCAATTTTAATTCTGCATATACACATAATAAAGTAACTTTTCTATAGCTATCAAGGAGTTGCTTGCAAAGGAATGGATAAAATTAAAGAACTGTGCTGGTTGGAGGACATATTTGCTTTTACCTTGATAAATGATGCAAAGCTTTGAAAAAAAAACTTCTCTGCTCATCCAAATATGACAAAATCCCTTCTTTTTCACCTTATTCAAGGGTTATATTCCAGTGGACCTGCAAATACTAAATACTAGCTTCTTGAAAGATTCTTTCTTGAGACTAATTCTCTTTTATTTCCTTTTTTTAGTATCATGTTTTGTTTTGTTTTGTTTCCACCCGGATTTTCTACCCCCTTGTTTTGCCCATTCATGGTCCATATGTTTTTTGTCATTTAACTCCTCGTCTTGAAGCTCAGCAATCATTTCTGAGTTTTATAGATCGCTGCACAGATATTCTGTTGGTATGCTATTAATCCTTCTCTGACCACACGGCAGTTTTACCAAGGCTTTGGGATGATATCTAGCTGTTACTGTGGAGCTTCTTCGTGGAATCTAGACAGAAGGGAGGTGGGGGAGTCCAGAGGATAGGTAAACATAAATCAGGTTTGTGCAAACAAGCATGATGAATGCTAGTTCCCAAAGTGCTCTGCCTTTTGTCAAACTTATATATATTGGGAGAGAGGGCTGTGTGGCGTGAATGATAAATCATAAAACTGCTCCCTGGTGAAAGAGCGAGCATTGAAACTACTGCAGTAACACGGGAGCTTGGATACATCATAGGACTCGGGAATACAGAGTGAAAAACAATGGTCTCTGTATCAGCTTGAATGAAACAGCAAAGGGAAGAGAGCAGTATCCCCTGACTAGGAAAACCAGATCTATCACAGGGAGGTGAGCTTGAAGAAACAAAATAAGATACACTACATCGGGGTTTCTTAACCAGGGCTCACAGATAGAAAAAGAAAACAAAAAACCCCTATGTTCATTAATCATTAACTGAAATGTAGCAGTTTCTTCAATTAAGAATGAGATAATCACAGAATTTTGACCAGTTACAGTGGCTTTTACCACTAGTAGAAGTCACCGATTATCATTTATGACATTCACTACTTTGAAATTTCAGTAGTTATTACACTCACCACTAGAAACATATATATTATTTTATTACAAGATGTAAAAATATTTTTATCATCATACTTTAGTATAAATGGTGTTCTTTAGTAATTCAATGTGTTATTTTAAGTATTAAAAAATGTTATTCTGAAAAAGCATCCAGGCCAGGCTCTGTGGCTCAAGTCTGTAATGCCAGCACTTGGGGAGGCCAAGGTGAGAGGATTGCCTGAGCCCTTGGTTTGAAACCAACATGAACAACTTGGCGAGACCTCAGCTCTACAATAAATCAAAAAATTAGCCGATCGTGGTAACACAGGCCTGTAGTTCCAGCTACTTGGAAGGCTGAGGCAGAAGGATTGCCTGAGCCCAGCAGGTCGACAATGGGGTGGCCGTGAGAGTACTACTGCACTCCAGCCTGGGCGATGGAGTGAGACTCCGATTCAACAACAAAAAAAAGCATTCATATATTTCACCAGAGTACTAAAAGGACCCAGGGAACAACAACAACAAAAAAAACAAGGAACTCTTACAGTCAAAGTTGTTTTGTTTGTTTGTTTGTTTGTTTTGTTTTGAGTTGGAGTCTCACTCTGTCACCCAGACTGGAATGCAGTGGCCGCTCCCGGCCACCGCAGCCTCGACCTGCTGGGCTCCGGCGATCCTTCCGCCTCAAAGTTGTTTTTAATGTTAGGTGAGATCCAGCTTTTTAAGGATTTAATTTTTTAAAATTGCTCGAGGGAGAAAAATTTCTACTTTGATATATTGGGTATGATACATGTTGCCACAAGTTAGCACCTACCATGAATAAAAATTAATTTGGGAAGCAATGCCTTTCCTTCTGTTCATCAAACCTTGCAACTTGGGTGCCAATGTGGGACCATGGATTAATTTTCAGACTAATTAGTGCTAATCCAGCTCCTTTTTCTTTCCCATTTATTATACAGATGAAGTTTGCATTGAGACTAAGATTCCTGGCTCTTACTGGAATTTCTGGTACTCGATTTTTAGCTGCATTACTTAATTAGATGTGTGACACTGGGTATATTACTTTATCTCCCTAAGACTCAGTTTCCTCATCTGTAAGAAAAAGAATAACAGCACCTCTTTTGTAGGGTTATGGAGAGGGCTAAGTGAAATATTAGAGCACTAAAATAGCACAAATACTTAGTAAGTTCTTCATATGCGATTTCCAATTTTGTTTTCAGTACATACCATAATTATGTTCTTAATAAAAATTGTAACCCACGATCATCTTCATCCTCCAAAAATTTAGGAGATTCCTAAAAACCCATGTACCACTCCCGAGATACCACAAGAGCCAACTTCTGTGATCCTAAGCATCCTGGTACCTGTGTCGTAAGATGGCTTATATATTCTGTTCTAAAATTATTTTCATTAAATATTGGGTCAATATACAAAAATATTTTTAAGGTATGCATAAGGCATAAAGAAAAACAATCTGACAGATACTTATGACACTTTAAGCAAAATATCATCACCATAAGCTTTGAAATTTCTAGAAGGCTCCTCTTAGATACCAGTCTCTTCCCTTCCTTCAAATGTAACCATTATCTTGAATTTTGTGCTTGATTACTTTATTGCTTGCTTTCATAGTCTTAGTCACATGTATCTCCAAATATAAACTTTGTGTGAATGGATTTATATTGAAACTTGTGACTTGCTTTTTTCACTAAGTTTAAGTTCCTGAGATTCACTCTTGCTGTTACAACTAGCTCTGATTTGTTTATTTTGTTTTCACTTTTCTATCATTATTCTCTGAATGAGTATACCATAATTTGTTATCCCTTTACTATAAATAACTTCTTTTCCTACTACCAATAAGTGCTGCTATGATTCTTGTCATGTATGTCTCCAGCTGTACCTGGTTCTAAGAAGTAGAATTATTGAATCATGAGATATTTTCATCCTCAGCTTCACCAGATAATACTAAATTGCTTTTCTAACATACACGTATATTAGCAGTGTCTGATTGTTCCAGTTCCCTTACATTCTTGACAATACTTCATACTGTCAGACTTTTGCCTATTTAGCAATTTGTTGAGTTTGAAATGGTATCTCAATATAATTTTAATTTGCAATTTCTAGTTTCGGTTTTTTATTGATCAAACAGTTCTTGTCTATGACTTGCCTATTCTTGAGAATTGATTGTATTCTCTTTCAGTTGGAGACATTCTGTGTATTCTGTATGTTATCTTTTGCCAATTCTATGTGTTGTACATGTCTTCACCCAGTTTCATGCTGGCCTTTTCATTCTTATTTGGAGTCTATTGAAGAGCAGAAATTCTTAATTTTAACATAGTTGAGCCTATCAGGTTTTTCCTTATGATTGTCTTTTGTGTCTTAAATTTTTTAAAATTCCATATTTTATTTTTTCTAGCGGTAAAATGGATCAAATGAAATGCCCTTATACCATTTAAGAGGGAAAATAATGACCCAAAAGAAGAGGGAAGATTTGTCTTGGCTTGGAATTGGCTATTTTTACATTTTTAATCTATGACTACACTGTAGATAAAAGCCCCAAAATTGCTTGTGATTATCCAGATTGTTCAGACAGAATCTTTAGCTAATAAAAGTTTAATGTTCCTGTGGTGCTCACCTCTAATTTAACTTAAGAGTGTATGCAACTGTTTTTTTGCTCAAATGTACTAGACGCTGGAGATATAAAAATTGTTACATTGAGAAGCAATGTGTCTGGGCTTCTACATCTGGATAGCCTTTCTCACATTTACCACCTCACAGGGGTGCAATTCAAGGGTGATGCATAGAAATATATTTGTGTTTTATTTTGTAATCTTAGCAGTTGGTTTATCCATCCCCAATCCCCACTTTGTTCATCTTATATAATTTGTTCTGTGCCTCATCTTCTCACTAGTTTGTACATGGTGTTGAGGTGGGATATCCAACTATCCTACTTTGGCTAAGATTGGGGGTTTTGTGAGATGCAGGACTTTTATTGCTAAAACTAAGCTCCAGGCAACTGGGACATGTTGGTTGCTCTACTTTGAAGGCCAGAACTATGTATATTGCATCTTGGTATGGTGTGCAACTCTTTTCACAGTATTTACACAGTCGGTAGTTTTCAAATGGGTTTTTCATTAAGTTGGACATGGATTCTAGTCTATTTTCAAGTTTATGTTTATTTTCTAACATATAATTTCATTAAGTTGCCATTTTTCTTAGCTATATTTTAATCTACTTAATCAACTAACATTAGGGTAGCTGTAGACTTTTTTTACAAACAGGGTTCTATCATCTGTATAAGCAATGTCACCGTTGGCTGTCATGGTTTATTTTTCATTTTCACAAATGCATCAAAGTTTACTAATTAAAATATAATCATCAAAGAAATGCAAATTAAAACCACACTGAGATACCACCTAACTCCAGCTGATGGCCATCATCAATAACTAAAAAAAACAACAGATGCTGAAGAGCAGGTGGGTAAAGGGGACGCTTCTACACTGTTGATGAGAATATAAACTAGTACAGTCTCTGTGGGAAACAATGTGTCGGTTTCTAAAAGATCTAAAAATTGACCTTCCAAATGACCCAGCAATCCCCCTTCTGGGAATATACCTGGAGGAACTCAAATAACTCTATAAAAAAGATACCTGCACACGTATGTTTATTGCAGCATTATTCACAAGGGCAGACACATGGAACCAACCAGGCTACCTATCAAAAGTGGACTGGATAAAAAAAAATGTGGTACATATGCATGATGGACTATTATGCAGCCATAAAGAAAAACAAAATTATGGACTTCACAGCAACTTGGATGGATTTAGAGTCTACAATACTCAGTGATTTATCACAGAAACAAAGGTCTGAGTACTACTACATGTACTTATTCATAAACAGACCCTGAACATTTATCATAATAATATAAGAAAGGGATTGGCAGTAGGGGGACACCACCAGGGGAGGGTTGGAGGGTACATAACATCAATAAGGGTAACCAAACTTTATCTATAAGATGATCACTTATGTACTTAACCCTGAATTGTGCCCCACATCTTTAAAATCAAAATATATTTTAAAATAATAAAATAATAAAATAAAACCAATGTTTTAACCCCCCCCCCAAAAGATGTTCTTTTATGTTCTGTGCAAGAAAACCACATTTATTGTAAATGTTAGGATTAATTGAAAGGTTAAGTAATATTTCATAGGCTTTAATAGAAGATATTGACTTAGTTTTTGTTCTATCATCAAATATTTCCTTTTAGAACCACAAAAGTTATAGTTATCAAGTTTTCTACCACTGTTGAATTACCCTGGAGGTGACTTTTCTGTGTATAAATTGATAAGGAACTTGCTTCATAGTGTAATTTGAGAGGTGTATGAACTGGCTTCTGTAGCCAAAAGTACCTTCATTTGGGTGAGTGAGCATCTTAAACTCCATCAGTTGTCACCTCTTCCATTGCATAAGCCATTTTTTCCTCCAGCACTCCCTTCTAATGCCTTGAGGAGGCTCAGCATGTTAAGATGGTTTTGACTGTACCACTTTTAGCAGAAATTATTTTTCAGCCGCTTTCCAAAGTAACAGTTTAGAAAAGTGGGAATTGGACTACAGGAAAGAAATTGTGAGGCAGTCAGATGGGAAGTAGCCATCAGGAACACTGAGCAGTAGGGTAAAAGGATGCAGTGGTACATTTGGGAGTTGGAGTAAGGCACCATAAGATAAATGGCTCCAGAGGCCAACTTTGCTATTCCATAATGCACTGATCTTGGGGAAAAAAATGTCTTTAACAGGTTTGATTTATGAGAAAATTTTCCACTCTCAGTAGAATGCAATAGTTATCAGATATAGTTCTGTGCCAATCTAAGTGACTGTTGAGAGAAGATTTCCAAATTTTTCTGATTGCCATCAGTAGGCAGTGATGAAGCAGGATTTTTTTCCCAGTTGCCTTTGTCAGTGTCAGTGAAATGAGAACAAAGCTATCTATTCTCCCAAATTAGAATGAAATCAGATGTGAATCTTCAAAAATCAGTTGAACATCCTTCAGACTGCAGTTCCATGTCTGATTTGTAGACAGTGGTACTGCCATATTGAAAGAAACCTGACCTTGTGAGAATTCAGAACTGGACATAACAAAAAAGTTTGTTTTTTTCAATTCCAAAATATATTTTCTGGGTTATGGTCATTTGGAACTGAATATAACCAAAAAGTTTTTGGCTTTTCTTAAACCTGTGAGAATTTTTTTTTTTTTTTTAAGAAAAGTTTGCCCAATTGTGTGGCAAATAGATTAGTATGCCTGGTTGAATAAGAATCCAACTGTTGTTATTGTGGCCCCTCAGAACAATTTAATTTGGTCAATTGTCAGTGGCTATAGCACAATTGTGTCTTAAGAAAATATATCTCAAATAGGCAATGTTATGGAATGAACTATGTTCCCCCAAAACTGAAGCCTTAGCTTCCAGTGTGACTATATTTTAAGACAGGGCCTTAATGAGATAATTAAGGTTAATTGTGGTCATAAGGATATGGCTTCAATCCAGTAGGGCTGATGTCCTTATAATAAGAGGAAGAGACACCAGGGATACATACACAGAAGAAGACTTCTGAGGACACAGAAAAAAAGTGTCTGCCTGCAAGCCGAGAAAAGAAACCTCACCAGTGACTAACCCTGATGGCATCTCAGTCTTGGACTCTCAGCATCCAGAAATGTAAGAAAATAAATTTCTACTGTTTAGGCAGCCCAGTCTATGAGTATTTTATTATGGCAGCCAAGCAAACTAATACAGCATCTAATTTTAAAATAATCACCTTTAATATTCCACTTTTCCAGGTCAGATGATCACTGATTGATTTCTGAATTAGATTTTATATTTACTAATAAAAACGTTGACCCTGATTCTTCCTATCACAGATTCGCAAACTGACTTCTGGTCTTTGTTGGGAGTGTGCCTGCCTTGAAGGCTGATGCATAACTTTGTCAGTTTAATAAGCAAATAGAAAGTCTAGGTTATTGCACCAGCCTCCTTGGTTTGACACGGTTCACGGTTCCTCTTTAGGCCTCTAAAATTCCTAAAACAAGTCTAAACCTTTGGTCATACCCAAAATTGATTAACCCTTTAATATGTGATACCTGCTTGAGCTGATGATGTATTATTTTAGTTTTTCTAAAGGGGAAATTTGTGGATTATTAGAGAAGTCCTGATATTCTGGGATCAATTATGCCACAAACTAATATTAATCCATAGACGTTTCCCTCACAACCTTCCCCAGAAATTCAGTCCGAGGGTCTTCTCTATGTACTTCTTTAAGATAACTTTCATCCTCTGCTAAGTTATCTTTTCCATTTACATGAGGCAAGAAAAGTAGGACCTTGGGCCAAATCTGTCACTCCTCCTGTTTCTATAAATAAAATTTTGTTGGAACACAACTATACTCACTGGTTTGTGTGTTCATTGCTATCACACTACTGTGATGAAACTGAGAAGTTTCAAAAGAGCAAAAAAAGACTACAAGTAAATGAGCATAAAATACTTGCAATCTATATATCTACATTACTAAAACATTTACTATCTATACAAAAATTTACTTTAAGGAAAAAATTGGCCGACCCCTGCTCTATATTAACTACTTGCTTGGCAGCTCCAATATATTCCTATCTCTTATTAGTATATAAATCATAAATAATGCTGAGAAATTATAACTTAATATTGTTAAGTCTTTTGCTCTCAAATTACAGCAAAATTTGAGAGAAATAAGTTTGGTATATCTATATCTGTCTATCAATCTATCTAGAATAGTGTGTGTGTGTGTGTGTGTGTGTGTGTGTGTGTGTGTGTATACTATATGTTTTATAAAACCTTATGAACACTAGAGTTTATTGAGTAACTTTCCTTTTTTAAAAAATGTGTAAAATTTAAAATTATATAAATATTAATAACACAGAAGTCTCATTAGCTTTAGGCAAAATCGAAGATTTACCTGGGCAAAGATAGTACTAGATCAAGCAAATTTTCAAGGTCACTCAAATATAGCATATTTTACAACCATCTTATCAACATTCCATTTATTTATTATGGGTTGACCAAGTTACAAAGGTTTTCTTTGCATTCCCTTTGAATGTTATACATATAGTTGAATGTGGGAGTAATAAAATTATAACGCAAGGTTTCATATTCCTTCTCTAGAAATAAAATCTTGACAATGTTTTCTAAGAGTAATGATCCTGATGCCATGCTTGGTGCTTTATTTCCACAGTTGCTATTTCTGACTGCTAGGAAACTGAGGTAACTAGGTCAGGAAATTAGCTTGAAGGGGAAAAAAGGCAAGCAGTTACTCTAAGGTTAAAATCTATACAGAGAGAGTGATGGGTTATTGTAATGAATACTTAGTTTTGAAAGACTCATTTATTATGTAATAGTAATATGCAGTTAGCAGAATGCTTCTGTTAGTGAATCTCACAAATATTTTGGCAATCACTGGAGATTAGCTGGATGTTCATATGCACTGTAAGAAGAAAGTAAATTTGATATTAAAAACAACACAAACTCTAATGAAAACAAAATACTCCCTAGGAATTATCATGTACTATACAAAACTCAATAGTCATCCCCAGTACCATTCAGAACCAGAGGTGTGTTCTGTCATCTCCACCTTCTGGGTTTCATATGTAAATAATTTAATTTAATTTAACTTTTTATCTGAAGAAACAGAAGTCAGGTTACTTAAAGTAAAGTTAAATTCCAACAAGTATGTAAGAACCTAAAGTTTGTGCTCTATTAAGAATCATTTCATTCTTTTGCAGCTTTATTATGTTGACCCTCTTTCTTGATCTATGACCCAATAAAAAACAGAGACTATATTTTATTAACTGTTTAATTCCCCTAGTACTTATCAAGGACATTTCCCACCCAGTGCAGTCATATCTTATTTAGAGTTTCATTTCTAGAAACACTGCAGAGACAAAATTGCTTTTCAAAACCTTCTAAGTAAGAGTCATGTTGGAGACTGACATATTACTTTTCAATAAATCAGATGCTTCTGAATTTCCCCATAACAGTGGAACAAATGGCTGTTTTCCAGTTGAGCATTAGATGGAAGTATTTTTCTTATGCTCAGGGGCCATGTTGTATGTAAAATACATTACTCTATACATCAGAATCACGCTCAACATGGCATTGAGAGGCACGAAGAGTTCAAGACTTACTCAAAGAGCTTCAGGTTTATGCTTCTTTTCTCAGCCTTACTGTGAGGCATAGCGTGCAAGTTAAGAAAATTCTGAACAGGAATTCGTTGGGTGTGACTTAACTCACATAAGTTAAATTCACCAAAGATGCCAAAACATTGTGCCAAATGGAGATAAGGATCTGAGATTTCTTTAGTATTTATTATGTGTCAACCACATTACATGAACTCTGCACTCAATACATGACAATGCACAAAGTATTGGGTTGATGCATAACTTTGTAGCGTTTTTGCTTGCCCATGGAATACAAATGTTGCACGATGGTTGACTGTTCATATTTCATCACATTTGCCAATTCTCAGGTTTACGTGGATCATTGTGGATTAAAACATCTAAATTGTTTTCACCAAAGCTCAATGGACATGGAGAATCACTCAGGTCAAAGTGGCCCTCTTTAAAACGACAAAACCGTTTTCTTGAATGCTTTCCCTGATAGCATTCTCCCCGTGTGCAGTGGTTCGAGCCACCTCCACTGCCTTTACACCTCTGTTAAACTCAAACAGGAGAATGTCAGAAGTGCTCATTTTTTCCACTTGACACTCCATCTTCTTTAGCACACAAATAGCACTAACTTTCTTCAGATCTTCAAAATGCAAGATATATTCACAAACACAATATTTTCACTCCAAATGACCAACGATAAACTCCCAATACCATAGTGTTGCCATGCCAAAAACAAATACTACAAACTTATACATCTATCTAATGTCTATCTATCATCACTCTCTTTGTTTCAGGAGTGACAAAGCTGAGAGGCAGAAAAGCTGAGTACATTACCCAAGATCACCCTGCCAGTGAATGTCAAACCAGGATTTAAACACCAAAAACATCAGGGCACAGTGACTCACACCTGTAATCCCAGTACTTTGAGAGGCTAGGTGGGAGGATCAGTTTAGCCCAGGAGATCAAGACCAGCCTGGGCAACATGGGCAAGATCTCATCTCCGTAAAAAAAAAATCAGAAAATTATCTGGGCATAGTGGCTCACACCTATAGTCTCAGCTGATCAGGAGGCTGAGGCAGAAGGATTACCTGAGCCCAGGAGATCCATACTGCAGTGAGCCATGATCCGTTTCACTGCATGCTAACCTGTGCAACAGACTTAGAACCCAACTCAAAAGAATAAAAATAAAAGCATTAAAAAAAACACAAAATTTTTTAACCAAGCTGTGCACTATCTTAAGTACTCAATTAGTACATATTGATGTTGACTAAAAACTACAAGTAATAACATACATACACACACACACACACACAGTGTCTGCCTTTTGCTTCAAGTTGATTTCCAAAATGTTCTTCTACATGTTTATTATTTCCATAGTCCAAAGAAAGATTTAGGGTAGTGAAATCATCAGCCATTTGTACATAGGAAGTCAGTCCTATAAACCTTAGTATTGACCTTCCTAAGGTTTAGGACTGTAGCACCGCAAGACTTGCCACAGTGCTAGAATCTGGGAACCTGTTCACACAGAACACGATATAAATGTGCAGTGTACAGAACAATCAGTGCTCTTGCCCGCTGGCGAGACATGGCATTCATCAAAAAAGTTTGTGGCATGGATAAACTCCTAAAACTCTTTATCATACTTTACTAGTTACATTCAGTGTGGTGTCTCCAAATTCTGCTGCTGCACATATTTAATACACAGAGATGTCAACACGTTGTCCGATCTAAAGTTGTGAGGATTTCAGCTTGGCGGACTTTGGGCCCATAAATACATTGACTTTTTATGTTTATACAGAAGGCCAAGTTTGATTTTGGGCTTAAATCCATTGTGAAAATGCAATAAATCTTTTAATTAGGTGAGGGTTTTTCCAGAGACATCTTTTATGTCTATTTTATTAGTGATGATAATGCAATCATAAAAACAGCTAGATCCAAAGTGTCCTCTCAGCACTCACTGTAGTCTGCAGCCTGTAAAATTCTTTAAGAAAGCAGAAGTACTGTGTTCATAACCTTGCTGGCATGAGGTTAATTCAGAAAGTCACTTGGTCTTTGCTCTTGACCTCAAAATCTACCTCCCATTAGGAAGGAGAAAGGGGGTGGGGGAAGCATTTGCTTGTCACTTGTCAGAAAATGAAAGGAAGAAATGGGATACTCAGAGTAAAGTAATATAGTGGAAACATGAATTTTCTACTTTAAGTTCCATTACCTTTTGACATTGTTGATGTTGTAGATAAAGAAATGCTTGCCTACTTTCTGCAAATGATATCCTATTCCTTACAATCATTGTTTTTCATGAACAGACGAACATAGTGGTTGGGAAACAATTTAAATTGTTTCTGAGTCCTTTGGAGGATCTCATGTAAATTCATTAGTAACTCTGGAACCATCTACTATGCATTTAAGTAATGAAAAATGTATTAGTTTCACTATACAAATGTATTAGCTTCCACTCTGTAGTTAAATGAAAAATGTATTAGCCTCTATGTATAAATATATTAGCATTCACTCTGTGGCATTTTATCTTAGACATTACTCCACTTGAACTAGTCTATGATGCAAACACTGCTTAAAGTCTTAATGCCAGAGAATTACACTTTTTAAAAAATTATCATAATTAACAAAAAATATCTGTGTCTATATTGGTATTTGTTTAATATAGCAAATAAACATTCCTTCATTAAAAATGTTCTTTCAGAATATATTCAGTGCTAGTTTTATGTAGAATACTAGAGAAGGTTATTATTATTTTTAAAAGAAATCTGTGAATGATTACATAAATTAACCATTTGAAATCTAAAAAAAAAAAAATTCAGAATTGGGTTGAAGAGTTTCTTCTCTTTTCTTTTTTGTATAAAGACCTGCCACGTGCCGCTCAGTTACTGCAGGGATTCACTTCATGTAGTAACTATAGATCAGCAAGATAGATCTCTCTGAACCATTTAGGGGAATTCTGAAGTTTTTGGAACATTTTTTTTCTTGTGAACAATGTTGCTATACTACATTTATACTGAAACCTATTCACTTTCTAGCTACCTATTCAATGTCACCACTCTGGATAACTGTTAAAATTCCTTCCCCTCTACATCTCCTTGAAAAATAGCATGTTACATTTGATGGGTCAATCTGACAATCTCCAAAGAGAGATAAAAGTAAAGTCAGGAAAAAAAGGACAGTGTGAGATATCAAACTGTAATTTAAAATCAAAGTATTTTTCTGGTTCCCACATACTTCTTTTCTCTATTAACGATTTTAGCTATGCCTTATCTCCCATTAAATTGCAATTTGAAAATAATCTATGAGGAAAAAAGGCATACTGTCTGTGTATATCTACACACACATTCATGCTTCCATATAATCTCTAACCTCTGTGTCTGGTGGCTCCATCATAGAATAACTGGATCCCAATTCTCTACCCTATTATACTTCAGTTATTTTTGGAAGTCTCCCCAAATGTACCTTAAATGTGCCCACAGAAGGAATTGTTAGTTTTCAGACCACCCAGCATCTGCCCTACCCTTTTTCTACTCTGACTTGTGGTCATGTTCAGAACCTGCTCTTTTATCTTAATAAAAAGCTGCCACCATCCATCAGAAGAAGGAGGACAAGAGAACTAATCCCCCCACATACTCAGGACTTCCCATCAGCAGGCATCAGGATGTGCTTCATATCCTCTCCTTTTTATCCCTTCTGTTACTGATGAGCAACATTAAATATGTCTATTTAAGTTAGACATAGAAGATAGAATGTTTATAGCCTTTAGGTGCCATGGAATCATTTTACAGGAGAAATATGTACACCTACAACCTGCTCACCTCAAAGAGAAGAAAAACCAAGAATTATTTATCTCTACTCTTTAAATTACCTGAGTTAACTTAGAAATGAAGAGGTTTAAAAAATAAATAAAAGTTGTTCTTAATGCATTTTGTTATTGGGCAATGTCCATGCCCCCCAACCTAAACCCTACTTGTTTATTACATTATAACTACAGCCCTACTCCTAATATCAATACTGAAATCCAAAGAAGTTTTTAAAATCCTAACCGAATCACAATCATGGTTTTTTTTAAAGCATCAAGCTTATGAAGACTATTTTCTATTTTATTTAAATGTATTTGTTGCTGAAGAAAAAAACAGCATTAATTATCGCAAAGGCAGTTGCTTTAGAATTGACAATACTCTCCCATGCGTATCTTTATATCAGTGTTTAATTATTTATAATTATTGTACATAGTTTCCATTTTCTTTACATACACAGGGTTTTAAATATGTTTTAATAAGGTAGTGTCTTCCTTTGCCTTATTGCTACAACAATCAGAGTACATACATGCATTTCAGTTGTTGTTCTTCATGTTGTGCAGTGCAAGGCCCCAAGTATGTAGTCCCAGGTTTGGTTCCTGCCTCAACAGGAAACAACACTGAGCTTTTTTTTTTTTTTTTGAGTTGGAGTCTCACTCCGTCACCCAGACTGGAGTGCAGTGGCCGCTCTGGCCACCGCAGCCTCGACCTGCTGGGCTCCAGCAATCCTTCCGCCTCAGCCTTCCAAGTAGCTGGAACTACAGGTGCGCGCTACCACGCCCGGCTAATTTTTTTTTTATTTATTGTAGAGATGAGGTCTTGCTTGCCCAGGCGGGTCTCGAACCCGCAGGCTCAGGCAATCCACTCACCTCAGCCTCCCAAAGGCACGGGATTACAGGCTGAGCCACCGAGCCCGGCAACACTGAGCTTTGAAGGTACCTCTGCTGTGGAGGTCTCTTGGGATTTGCATTCATCCTCCTGATTATTGATTCTCTGCTTATTCATCTCCCATAAATATCTGATTCATGGCCATTAGCTTGTATTCTTGACTACAGTTGTCCCCATATGTGACATGGAGTTTTCTTTCTGACCTCTGAAGTCCCTTGAGATCTGTCATTTAAGACCCATGCAACTTGCCTAAATGCATTTTCTAAATTTCTAGTTTCCAATTATAGAACCTGCCTTTATTGACCCTTCATCTAGCACTTAATCTGACTTTTATCACATGCTAGAATAGAAAAAGCCAGAATTTTTAAGTCATACCTGGAAACAAAACTTATTGTACTTTTATGCTGTTTAACATTGGGCAAATTGCTAATTCTTCATCTATAAATTCTACCCTACAATGGAGGTAGATGAATGATAGGTCTTTAATGAGTTACATGTATAAACTGCCAAGCACAGTATAACACGTTATAGGAATTTAACAAATGTTAACTGGTTGTTTTATTCTTGCTTGACTCCAACCTCCACCTCACTGGACACATTTCTCTATCAGCTCCATTTCTCCATTACCTTAGTGCCTACTCTCATTTGGCTTCAGATTCACGACTCTGTATAGATTCTGAAAATATTTCAGTGATCTTTGGTTCTCTTAATAATGGCCTTTCTCTGTTCCTATCCTTGCCTTCAAATTTCTGGTTTCACATGATTCAGTGCTATGCACCTCTCCCCCAACAAAGCTGTTACAATAAAAAAGTTTTCAACCCCAGCTGCTTAAGAGGTTGAGACCAGAAGATCATTTAAGCCCAGGAATTTGAGACCAACCTGGACAACATAGTGTCACCTCATTTCAAATAAATAAATAAAAGATTTTTATTTCAGTAAGATCTGGATATGCCTTAAATATTGTTAAGCCCTTAAAACTTGGATAGTATCTTTTTGTATCAAAGAAAGTTAAAATTTATAAATTAAGCATTTCAAAAGTGAATAAATACTTATTTCTTTTTTTAACTTTCTGACATGCATTCAGATATGTCAGTATATTTTTTAAAAGCAATAATCAATAAGCTTTGATGCTTATTTTAACTCTATTCACAAGTCCAAACCATATCAGAGTGAATTTCTGTTTATGAAAGCAAATATCATTGATGAAAGCACTTAGCTAGACATACACAGTATGATATCTAATAGGCATCTCAAACTCAGTATGTGGATCTGACCTTCTCTTTTTCTCTCCTAGACCTGCTTCACCTGTACATGTCCCCATTTTAGATGATGGCAGCTTCATCTTTTCCATTGCTCAGACCAAAACCTTAAATTCTACCTACTTTTTTTTTCTTTCTCTCATGTCCCTCAGCCAATTTGTGATTTTACATTTAAAATATATTCAGAAGCCAACAACTAGTTTTCACCACCTTTCATGCTCCCATCCTGGTGTAAGATACCAGCAAGCATCTTTCTTCTGGATTAGTAAAATATTCTCTTAATTGGCCTTCCTTTTGCTCCTTAAAATCTGTTTTACAAACTGGTCTCGCTGCTTTTGCCCTTTTCTTCCTACAGTCTATTCTCTACACAACTATAAGAGTAATATTTTAAAAAAATAAACCAGAGCATGACATTCCTCTGTTCAAAAATGTGCATTGACTCTCCATTTTACTCAGAGCAAAGACACAGTCCTTCTCATAGTCTACCATGTTTACCTGCACTGCATCCCTCCCCAGCTATCTCAGTCCTCTCCTCCTGATTCTATTTTATGGTGTTTTGTTCTGTTCCTCTCCTTCTATCCTACTTTCACTGGTTATCTGCCCCCCTATCAACATACCAGGCTTGTGCCTGCCATCAGGCCATGATGTGCCCAGCCTTCCCTCAGAAGCATGCCTGCCTAATTCCATTTCCTCCTCGAAGCTTTTTTCAGGTGTCACCTTTTTAAAATGAAGTCTCTTCTAAACACTGTATTTTTTATTGCATCTAACCTGCCTCCTTCCACATTTATAGATCCCTCTTATCCTATTTCACTTTTTCTTTTTTTGTAACATTTATAAACTTCTAGCATACTATGTATCTTACTTATTTATTACATTTGTTTATAAACTCAAAGACAAACATCTTTGTTTCATTCACTGAGAACAGTGTCTGGTGCTGAGCAGGCACTTTGTGGGTATTTATGAAATTAATACATGAATAAATGAATTTTACTTTAGCTGAAATTAGTTAATTTGTAAAAAGTTGAATACATTCATATTTTGTTGAGTAGAGGTTTTATTACTACTGTTATTCCCATATAAGGCTGAAATACAGAAGGGAGAAGAAAATCTAACCAGTTATCTAGCTTTGTACTGATAAAGCCAAATGATCAAATGCTTGACTGAATTGACTGGTTGTTTGGACTTTTTTTATTTTTTATAATAGCTTAAGGAAACACTAAGCTATCTGACTTCCACCCAATCTCCCCTTGCTAGAGCATTCTAGAATTGTCAAAAAGGCACATAATACACACTTGGTTTTTAAAGAATGTAGTTAATTGAATTCAATGAACCAAAAATACTCACAATGAAAATCATCAACATTTATATGTAAAACAAAATCTGTTTTTGTCTGGCTTAAAGGGGATGTAGCTGGGGGCTAAAGGATTAGAAATGAGTAGGAGAATAATCTGGTATTGCTTTTCTTTTCCTGCAAGCTTTCTAAGTTCTCAAATGGCAGTGTTGGGGAATTCATTACATGATGGTAAAGCGTGACAAGTTGAAGAGTTTAAATTGAGTAACAAAAGCAAACACTAACATATTATACATGAAAACTGCTGTCGAAACAACAGATCAAAAGCTGTACTCTAACAATATAATGCTTTTTATATTTGTCTATATTCAGAGATTTTGTAAGGCCATTTATGGGTTAGCATGGAAAGACTAAGACCTGTCACCAAAAAAAAGAGACACACAGTTTTTATACAGAAATGTGCACAATAGGGATTATATAATCAGGAAATCATCAGTTGGTGGAAAGACGAGGATATGAAAGTGAGGGGAAGTGTAGTAAAGTATCAGTGTTTACTTGATGCAGTTCTTTCAGGAAAGGAATACTAGGTAATTGTAACATTCCTTGGAAGAACTTACAAAACTAAACAATGACTGCAAGCTAAATAGCTGATCACAAGAACTGCTCTTTAATATCCAGTGATGACTTATATATGAGTGAATGTGTATATGTAAATACATACCTATGCACATACACACACTTATCACACACATGTGCACATACACATATTCTTTGTATGTGTATATGAGGAACACTAGGAAGGTCCTTGATCAAAAATTTTAGTATCACTATTAGGTCCTTGATGACAAATTTTCCACTCCTGATTGATAATTCCTTTATTGCTGATTGACTTTGGAAGCAGGTAGTCCCTTCTAACAATACTGCTACTTCTAGGATTTTGGTTCTCATCAAGACCTCTTTTTAAACGTGTCACACTTGTCAGGTCACTTTTCTCTCTGAAGGGAGGCAGCATCAGAGCTCTGAACAGAGGATAAGAGGGGAAGAGAATAAGAATGATTAACACGAAGAGAGAAAAATGAAGGGTGGTCATGAAGACTTTTCTTGATTTCTCAGTTTGCGTTGGCATGGGACAAAAAAGAATTCTGCCAGATTGCCCATTAAAACTTGGTGTATTCATTAATACCCTCAAAATTAACTTGATATACAATTTCAAGTAGATGCCTTTAAAAAGATGCACCAAATGCATCAAATTTTAATTTTGGATGAAATTAAATGCTATCATTTGCCTGGCCATTGCCAAATCATTCCATTAATTATGATAGGTACATTCACTGTAGCCTTTGAATATTAAAAACTCTATTGAATTCATCTATAAATAGATTTGAAATGATTTATGTACATTCTGTTGATGCTTCCCAGGGAGAACATATTATTCACACTTTTCACAGAGATATGAAAGCAGGAAACACTTAAATTGCCCAGAAATCTCTCTTTACATTAAAACATTTGGGTTATTTGATCTCTCATAACCACAGGAAATATATCATTTAAGAAATCTTGACATAAGTCAAATGAATGCAAATAAATGCTCCAATGGAAAATGATAAATTCATCAACTTTATTCTCTCCACTCCCAACATGTTCAGTAGTGCTGTTAAGACTGATCCACATTCTCATGTGCTATGTTGGCACACCAACTTCAGGATGACCCCAGTCTACATCCTAGTTATATATTGTTATTCTGAATAGACCCTCAAATTGTGGCAAAGCTTTGCAATACAGTGAATTACAATGTAATTTGGTATCCTGGAGATGAATTTTAAAAATTCTGTTCTTCATTGGTTTGCCAGAGCTTATTGATGATGCCAGCAAGGAAAATTGCTTAGAAGCCTTGATTATATCATAGCCCAAATTGACAGATGGAACTTTTAAAGCCAGTCAGATTGCAAGCCATATTTGCATTATGTTGAATAATATACTTAATTATATCTCTACTTTTTTCACACCTTAACTTGGATCTCAAAATAGTTTATGAAAATGGGAAAAGAAGATACTCTCATTCCTCTATTAAACCACATAAATTATAGAAAGTATATTGCATCTCTTCAGTGCCATTGCCTGCCAACCTGACCATATTTTTGTATATGTGTGTTTACTTAGATACAGGTGTGTGTATACATTGTTTGTTAATAATTATATTATGACCATATCTATGTAGCATTTTTGTCTTTCACAAATCATCTCCCCAATTTCTCTCCTCCTGCTCAGTGATCACGCATATATGTATTTTTGCAATTAGAAGATATATGTATTTTTCGGGTGTTCTGTCTTTCTTTCTGCTATTCCTTCCTCACCCATCTCTATTTGTTGAAATTCTGCCTATTCTTCAAGACCCAAGGGGCATACTACGTTTTGATTGCTTGAGTCCCAGTTCAAAATCTACCGACAGATAGGCTTTGTGATTTGGTGCAAGTGACCTAACCACTCAGTGCCTTTTTCTGGACAATGATGATGGTAATAGAATACACTTCATAGGGCAGATGTAAGGCTGTATTGAAATAATCCCTTTAGGCCAGGCTCGGTGGCTCAGCCTGTAATCCCAGCACTTTGGGAGTCCGAGGCAAGTGGATTGCCTGAGCCCGCAGGTTCAAGACCAGCCTGGGCAACTTGACGAGACCTCATCTCTACGATAAAATTAAAAATAGCCGGGTGTGGTAGCTCGCATCTGTAGTTCCGGCTACTCAGAAGGCTGAGATAGAAGGATCACCAGAGCCCAGCAGGTCGATGCTGGGGTGGCCGTGAGCATGCATGCCACTGCACTCCAGCCTGGGTGAAGGAGTGAGACTCCAATTCAAATAATAATAATAATAATTCCTTTAAAACACATGATATCTGCTATATAAGAAGGGCTTAAACAATACATGCTGAACTTTGTCATTTCCGTGGAGTTCCTATGACCCCTGTGTATTAATCTCTTCTCCTCACGTGATCTCATAGTATTTTGCTCTTAGAAAACTCTTATTGAACTGTGTTCTCTAGTCTAGTGACTTGTGTACATGCTAGCCTTCTGCATTACTGAGCATCTATAGAGATCCTACAATGGTAAACACTGTGTTAGATGCTGAGGACATGGGAGTAAAAATGCAGGCAAGGCGTTCCTGCTTACCTTTCTGCTGGAAAAGATTGATAATAAACAAGTAAATATATAAATGACAAATTTTCAAAGCTATGAAGGAAATGTGATAGTGTCCATTTTGGTTTGTATGTTGGGAGTTACATTACAAAGAGTAGAGTGAGACCACACTATGACTTTAGTTTCTCACTCAAAGGCTTTTTGGCTGCTTATATGTGAGGTCATAGGCATCCTACATAAAGCTGCCACAGCTATACACTATAGCTTCTCTGGGAGCTCTTCCTCTTTTTCATTCAAATTCTTTCAGATTTAAGCCCATCTTCTCCTGTATCTGTTTACCCCATTCTACTCAGATTAAGGCCACACAGCCTGCCTGGTGTTGATTGCAGGTTCATCTCAAGGCACTGTGACTAACTTTGATTCTTCCTTGTGATTCATTTACTATAGCCATTTACTATAGTCTATAGACAGAGCATCTGTTTCTGTGTCCTACTCCCCAATTGTGTCCCCTCCTTACCAGGTAAGGAAAAGCAGATAAGTTCTAATTATCTCCCCGAAGGAGACGAACTTGGTCAGAGATGCTCTCAACAACAATGCCAGCTGTCACTGTTTTTATTTTAGAGATTGAGAAGGGGTTCAGCAATGCTTGCTCTTACAATACAGTAGAAAAAGGTTTATTTTGGATAAATTACTTGAGTCTTCTTTATCACAAACTGCATAGATCTACATTTCTAATACTGTCATCATCATATAAGCTTGTCTTAGGACCTCTCTTGAAGCTCAGAGTGAAGAAAGAATGCTGAGGGCAAAGGGAGATCACGCCTGTCTCGCCATGTTCACCCTATCTATCTACCTGTCTATCTGTGACTCATTTCAGATGCACACTTTATCCATTCATGTTTTCTGCAAAATACCTCTGTCTAAACTTGTGAGCCCAAGACTATGGTGGATTTGACTCACTATGCCTTACAGGGCCTGTCTGTAGGAGAATCACAGAAACTAGGGCATTTGGGTTCTCTGACTGAGAGTCATTGAAAATAGACCCAGTTGTAGTGTGGCTAACCCTGAGTACACTGGATTAATATTTCTGTTTGGGCTGTATGCTGGTGCTACATCTAGAGGTAAACACAGCAACTCTAACTGATGTCAAGGAAAACAATCAACTCCTCATCTTATATTTTGCAAACGTCCAGTATTACTCTGCTTGTTCCCAAGACATAGGCTTTATGAATTAATGCCTCTTTTCTCAGTTAAGTATTCAAAACTCATTTGCCTAAACTAAGTGGTAAAAAAAAAAAAAGTTAAAGATGGGTGGTGGTGGAGGGTTGCTTGATTGTACTGAAAGCATGTGATTAGATTTGAGAGCCACTGCCAAATTAATGAAGGCTGGCACACTTTACCCATTTTTCTCTCTTATTTTTCAGGCATGAAAATTGCTCAGACTTCAAGTCTAGTCTGTGTGAAAGCATTAAGTGTTTCAGAAATCAACATGTCTTATCAATCTATTGTGCTCTGGGAAAAAAAAGCCAGCTTGTGACATTATTTCCTTATGTTCTAGAAACCTGATAATACCTATTGTACATCAGGAGTATAAGCAAATTTCATTTTAAAGAGGTTCCTATGACAAGATCTGTGAAGAACATTATGTTATTAACTTAGACGTCTGTACTTACAATATAGTTTTTCCAAGACAATTTTTGCTTGGTTACAGGTGGTTATTTAAGACAATCAATTTACATAGAACAATTTATTCTTTTTTCATGCTGTTAAAGCAAATTGGTATGTAATTAGATTTATATACTGAATAATCCCATTTGCATATCCAATTAATTCTTCCTGTTTTAATTTGCTAGGGTTGAATTCACATTAGTAGTAAAAATAACACTTAAATTATCAAGACCTCAAATTTTCCTTTGCTGTAATTTGTTCAAGATGTTCCATTTAAAAATTGGTCCCCAGCATTCTTTTCAAAATCTACTGGGAATATATGAAAGACTTTACTTAAATGTGCCCTTAACCATTAAAAGTTGAGGTTCACACTTTGTTCATGAAGAGAACAATGAATGGTATAGACTCACTTCTTGGCTCAGTACACAATATTATTCAAAACAAAGAACAGTTAGGTTTCAGGTTTTCACCCTCTGACTTTTTTCACCCTCTGACTTTTTTCACCCTTTTTTCACTTTTTTTGTTTTGTTGTTTGTTGTTTGTTTTTTGTGTTGGAATCTTATCACCCAGTCTGGAGTGCAGTGACACGCTCACGGTCACCATAGCCTCAATCTGCTGAGCTTAAGTGATTATTCCGCCTCAGCCTTCCAAGTAGCTGAAACTACAGACGTTTACACTTTAGAATATATTTAAACATGAAAACATGTTAAGCACAGAAACATGTACATAAAACCTATCTCTTCCTAAATCATTTACATTTATTTTTCATTTGTACTATTTTAACTATTGTGGTTTATCACAATAGAAATAGATGTTCAATTAAAGAAATGATATTGAGATTCAAATACACTAGGGCTTGAAATTTATTTGTTACTTTGGTGAAGTCTGATGTTGGGAAACTAATTTTATCTGAGAGTCAGTGTCCTCATCTGTAAAAACAAGAGAGACTAAAATGCGCATCCTAGGATTACTATGATTTCACGTTGCATAACACGAAAGTATCTACTAGTATGATTCTGACAATAGAGAATTCTCAGTCAGCAATTGTATCTGGTCTGTACCAACCTCATGCATGAACACTATAAAAATAACTGTTCAATTTCTAGGACTTCATATTATTTTATTAAATTCGGTGGCTATTTATGTAATGTCCATTTTTATTTCCAGACCCTGTATTCAAATATTGGCTGAGCATTTTGTGCAACCTACTCAGTCTCCCTATACATCAGTTTCTTCATCTGTAAATTAGGAATAATAAAGAGTAGTATATCATAGAAATGTGGTCAGTATTTATTAATACATGTTAAACCCTTAGAATATTTCCTGGTACATAGTAAGTTCTCAATAAATGTTAACTAAGTCTATTACTGTTATTAACTTGAATTTTCTAGGGATACCATAGCAAAATACCACAGACTATGTGGCTTAACCAGCAGAAAATTGTTTCACAGTTCTGAAAGCCAGAAGTCCAAGAGCAATGTGTCAGTAGTTTAGGTGTCTTCTGAGGCCTCTCTCTTTGGCTTGCAGGCAATCACCTCTTTGTTTTGTCCTCACATGACCTTTCCTCTGAGTGTGTCCAAATTTCCTCTTCTTATAAGGACTCAGATTGAATTAGAGACCACCCTAGAAGTGTCCTTTGAACTTAATCACCTCTTTAAAGGCCCTATCTCAAAATACAGTCATATTCAGAAATTATGAGGCTCAGGCCTTCAACATATGAATTTTTGGGGGGTAGAGGGGTGGCAGAAATTCAGATTATAACACCAAGGATGAATTTCTCTTATATTTGGTAGATAACCTGATGCTCTGTTTCCAGAAATGATACCAGAATGTAAGCATACCTATTTAATTAAGGTATTTAAAAACATACATAACCTATGTATTATCTCAAGATCTCTGCCCATTTTCTGTGGTGAAAGCCATCTTTTCAAGGCCATACTTTTATTTTATTGCCTCAGATTTTTGTCCTGTGCATCAGACTCATATAGTAGAAATGTCATAACATTTATGATTCAGAAACCTAGGTTCACACTTTAGATTTGTTGTTTATTATGCAAACATGTACATACAAATTATCTAAACCCAGGCAAGTTATTTCACCTCTGTGAGGTTTCCTTTTAATTATCTGTAAAAAGGGACATATATCCTCACAAACAGATGCAAACTAAGACAGGATAGGGAAAAGAATTTTGTAAATTCTAAATTGCTTTACAGATACCAGCTGTCTCTGCTTACTGAAAAGGCAATCTTAATTCCATTTTATATTTTATGATCATTGTTAGTTTGTAGTTATTAATATTAAATGAATTTAGTGGTCACTTTAGGAAAAACATTTACTTTGTTGCTAAAGCAATATGTTCACAATTAGATGCAAGTTTCTTTCTAAATTTTAAGATAACTGTAATTTGAGGTTGACACTTAAGTAAATTGCTATGTTCTGTTGCATACCCATTTTACAATACAAACCTTTACCAGTCATCATTGAATATATATAACTACAAAGCAAATGTTCTGAAGATTTTGTTTTTCTGACAGAATGCCACTTTGCCTTTAGAACCATCATCTAAACATTATGTTAATGTCATTTACTTTATTTGAAATGTCTGTATCCTTCATGTAATTTTCAAATAGCCTACAGATATTTGAAAAGCTTTACCAGCTTCTTCATTATTTCAATTTGGAAAATGAACAACCTATTATAGGCATGTCTTGTTTTATTGTGCTTTGCTTTATTGAGCTTTGCAGATATTGCATTTTTTACAAACTGAAGGTTTGTGGTAACTCTACATGGAGCACTGTCAGCTCCATTTTTTCAGTAGTCTATGTTCACTGCGCATCGAAGTGTCACATTTTGGTAATTCTCACAACACTTCAAACTTTTTTATTATTACATATGCTTGGGTAATCTGTGATCAGTAATCATTGATATTGCTATCATAGTTTTTTGGGGATACCATGAACCACACCCATGTAAGACTGCAAACCTAATAAAAATGTGTGCTCTGACTGTTCCACTAACTGGCCTTTCCCCCATCTCTCTTCCTTCTTCTCAAACCTCCCTATTCCCTGTGATGTAATAATATTGAAATTGAGCTGAATAATAATTCCACAATGGCCTTTAAGTGCTCAAGTTAAAGGAAAAGTCACATGTTTCTCACTTTAAGTCAAAAGCTAGAAGTTATTAAGCTTAGTGAAGAAGGCATGTAGAAAGCCAAGGAAGATTGAAAGCTAGGCCTCCTGTGCCAAACAGGCAAGTTGTGAATGCAAAGGAAAGTTCTTGAAGGGAATTAAAAGTGCTACTCCAGTGGATACAAGAATGGTAAGAAAGCAAACAGCCTTATTGCTGATATGGAGAAAATTTTAGTGGTCTGGATAGAAGATCAGATTAGCCACAACATTCTCCTAAACCAAAGCCCAATCCAGTGCAAGGTCCTAACTCTCTTCAACTCTATGAAGACTGAGAGAGGAGTGGAAACTGCCAAGAAAAGTTTGTAGCTAGCAGAAGTTGTTTCATGAGGCTTAAGGAAAGAAGTCACCTACATAACAAAAATGCAAGGTGTAGCAGCAAGTGCTGCTAAGAAACTGTAGCCAGTTATTCAGATCTAGAGAGGACAATTGATTAATGTGGCTACACTAAACAGATTTTTCAGTGTAGATAAAATGGCCTAATATTGGAAGAAGATGCCATCTAGAACTTTCATAGCTAGAAGTCAATGCCTGACTTCAAAGCTTTTGAGGACAGACAGGCTGACTCTCTTGTTGGGAGTTAACACAGCTGGTGACTTTAAGTTGAAGCTGATGCTCATTGACTATTCTGAAAGTCCTAAGACCTTTAAGAAAGATGCTAAATCTGCTCTGTCACTGCTCTATAAATGGAACAACAAAGCCTAGATGATAGCACATCTGTTTACAGCATGATTTACTGAATATTTTATGCACACTGTTGAGACCTACTGATCAGAAAAAAAGATTTCTTTCAACATACACTGCTCATTGACAATGCACCTGGTCACTCAAGAGCTCTGTTGGAGAGGTACTAGGAGATTTATCTTGTTATTATGCCAGCTAACACATCCAAATGAAACCCATAGAACAAGCGGCAGTTTCAATTTTCAAGTCTTATTTAAGAAAAACTTTTCATCTAGCTGATATACATAGTGATTTCTCTGATGGATCTAGGAAAAGTAAATTGAAAGTCTTCTGGAAAGAATTCCCCATTCTAGATGTCATTAAGTTCATTCATGATTCATGGGAGAAGGTCAAAATATCAACATAACCAGGAATTTGGAAGAAATTTATTCCAAAACTTATGGATGCCGTAAGGGATTTCAAGACTTCAGTAGAGGAAGAAATTGCAGATGTGGTGGAAATATTAAGAGAAGTGTATCCCAAAAATGGGACTGAAATGCTGCAGTTTCATGATAAAACTTGAAGGAATGATGAGTTACTTTTATAGATGAGCAAAGAATATGGTTTCTTGAGATGGAATCTATTCCTAGTAAAGACTGTAGGAACATTGTTGAGATGGCAGCAAAGCATTTAGGTTACATAAACTTAGAGCAGCAGCAGAGTTTGAGAAAATTAGCTTCAATTTTGAAAGAAGTTTCTGTTGTAGGTAAAATGCTATCAAATTATATGCTACAGAGAAATCTTTGTGAAACGAAGAGTTAATCTATGCAGCAAACTTCATTGCTATCCTATTTAATGAGATTGGCACAGCCACCCAAACCTTCAACAACCACCACTTCTCTCAGTCAGCAACTGTCTAAATTGAGGCAAGATCCTCTACCTTGTGCAGACTCAGGTAATCATTAGCATTTTTTATTATTATAACTTTTTTATTATTATAAACAATTTGGGGTACAATTCAGGGTTAAGTCTGCAAATGTTGATTATGCAGGTACCCTTGTTGATGAGGTGTGTCCCACCCTCCCCTAGCAGTTTCCCTCAACTGCCAATCCCACTGCTCTCCCCTGACAGTTTCCTACTACTGCCAATCCCTTTCTTATAGTATTATAATTGTTCAAGGTCCACTTATGAGTGAGAACATATGGTACTCAGTTCTTTGTTTCTGTGATAGATCACTGAGTATGATCAACTCTAAATCCATCCAAATTGCTGCGAAGTCCATAAGTTTGTCCTTCTTTATGGCTGTGTAAAATACCATTGTGTATATGCACCACATTTTTTTAATCCAGTCCAGCTTCGATGGGCAGCATGGTTGGTTCCATGTTTTTGCTATTGTGAATCGAGCTGCAACAAACACATGTGTACATGTGCAGGTTTGTTTTTTGTTTTTTGTTGTTGTTGTTGTTGTTTTTTGTAGAATGATTTGAGTTCCTCTGGGTATATTCCAATAGGGGAATTGCTGGGTCATATGGAAGGTCAACTTCTTGTTCTTTCAGAAATTACCATACTGTCTTCCAAAGGGGTTGCACTAGTTTGCATTCCCACCAGCAGTGTGGAAGCATTCCTTTTTCTCCACATCCTCGCCAGCATCTCATTTTATTAATGATGGCCATTCTTATTGGGGTTAGGTGGTATCTCAATGTGGTTTTGATTTGCATTTATCTGATAATGAGTGAGACTGAGTACTTTTTCATGTGTTTGTTGGCTGTCTGTATATCTTCTTTTGAGAAGTGTCTATTCATGTCTTTTGCCCACTTTTTAACGGGGCTGTTTGATTTTTTCCTTTCAATGCATTTGGGTTCCTTGGGGTCCCAGATGTTAGGCCTTTGTCACATATACAGTTGGCAAATATTTTTTCCCATTCTGTGGGCTGTCTCCCTGCTCTCTTGATGGTTTATTTTGCTTTGTAGAAGCTTGTTAGTTTGATGAGGTCCTACTTGTCTATTTTATTTCCTAAGGTATGGGCATTTAGGGTTCTGATCAGAAATTGGTTGCCAGTTCCAATTTCCATAGGGTGTCTCCTACAAATGGAAAAATATTCTATGCTCATGGATAGGAAGAATCAACATTGTTAAAATGGCCATCTTACCAAAGGCCATCTACAGATTAACACAATACCCTCTAAGTTACCAACATCATTCTTCTCAGACCTGGAAATGACAATACAGAAATTCATATGGAAATATAAATGACCACAAATAGTCAAAATAATCCTTAGGAAAAGAAACAAAACAAGAGGTATCATACTTCCAGACTTCAAACTTTACCATAAAGCTACAGTAATCAAAACAACTTGGTATTGGTACAAGAACAGGCATATAGACCAATGGAATAGGATAGCAATTTTTTTTTTTTTTGAAACAGGGTCTCACTCTTTTTCCCAGGCTGAAGTGCAGTGACACAATCATAATCCATTGCATCTTCAAACTTCTGGGCTCAAGCGATCCTTCTGTTTCAGCCTCCCAAGTAGCTGTGACTACAGGTGTGTACCACCTTGCCCAAATAGAAATTTTTTGATCCTTTGTAAAGACAAGGTCTCACTATGTTGCCCAGGCTGGTCTCAAACTTCTGGGCTCAAGCAATCCTCCTGTCTGGGCCTCCGATAGTGTTGGGATTATAGGCATGAGACACTGCTCCTGGCCTGCATTTTTGACAATAATGTATTTTAATTAAGACATGCACATTGTTGTTGTTTTTTTATAAACGTATTTTTTATTTTAAAATTGTGGGGTACAGTTAAGGGTTAGGTATACAAATATGTATCATTCAGGCACCCTTGTTGATAAGGGGTGTCTCCACATTCCCAGACAGATATTGACTACTGTTAATCCCACCTCCCTTCCCCTCCCTACCCCCCCATAGTTTCCCGCCACTGTCAATCTTTTCTTATAGTATTATGATAGATGCTCAAGGTCCACTATATGAGTGAGAACATGTGATACTCAGATCTTTGTTTCTGTGAGAGATCACTCATACTAGACTACCCTAATAGACTAAAGGACAGTGTAAGCATGACTTTTATATGCACTGGAATATTAAAAATATTGTATGACTCATTTTATTGCAATATCTGTTTTATTACTCTGGTTTGGAACTGTACCTGTAAGTATCTGAGGTATGCCTATATAGGTAAGACTATAAAAGCATAGACTTTCTAGGCTGGAGAAATATTAAAGAACATGTAATTTATTTATTATCTTATTATAAAGGCTTATAAACTCTTTTCTTTGGAAAGCAAGGATACTAGCGTCTTTTATTAGCAGACATTGAGTGTCCAAGTTTACAAGTCAAGAAAACTGTTCCAATATTTTCCTGTGTCATGTCTCCTAAGACATGGAGGATCTACCATGATAATGATTCAGGAGTAGCCACTATCATCTATTTAACAGCTCTTTCCTTTCACCACCTCCTTTTGATCCCATCTCTTAGAACCTCCTCTCTTGCTGCAAGGGAACAGACAGGATAGAAAGAAATGTTCCCTTAGGACTCTGATTTCTTTGTGCTCCCTGTGATCCTCTCGTATGTTCAGTCTATGGGTCTCTTTAATGCCTTTAATTCCTCCTTTTTCCTAAAACTACTTCTTCACCAAGACCACCTACATAGGTTGTCAGTCAGTTCTATCAAATTTACATGGAAACTACAAGACGGGCACCCTTTTCACTTTTTCAGGAATGGCCTCTTCTTAGCATATACTCGAGGTGCCATGCTGAAATAAACTTCATCTTTTCCTTTTATTGAGTAGTGTTATAAAAACCACCCAGAAAGTTGAGGGAAGAAAAGAGAAAAAAGTTCCTTCTATTACACAATTCATTCACGAAACAAACATTGAGAAAGATTTAGAAAGTACCTAAATAAGTACTAGTTACTAAGGATGTGGTCTAATAAGACACAATTCTTGCTAATCCAGACATCCTTCCCTTCAAGTACAGTAAGTGTTGGGCAGAAAATGAACAGGGGCTGCTGTGCAGCTACTCTGGGGCTTGACGTCCAAACTGAATCCCAGAAGGACTGGGTCTGTGAGGCAGGTGGAATGTGGGAGGGAGAGAAGAGAGAAACAACTTCCAGGAGAATGTGCTAACATTTCTGGGCACCCAAGAGTTAACAAGAAAAACTCATCAAGGGTCCAGAGAAGAGAGAATTGTCCAAAACATGAAGCAAGGAAGTAGTAATACTAGTCTGAGTGGAATTCATGCCTCGGTATAGCAAGTAATTTTTTTATAATGCAGACTGGATCTCTCAAGTGTAAATGCAGTCTCAAAGAAGTATGGTTACAAAACTACACACGGACCCTCACATTTCTGCTATTGTTTAAAATATTTGTGGATCCTTTCCTTTGGAATTTTCCTGATGGCTTCTGTTTTAGTCTCTGATTATTTTAAGTACTGTTTTAGTCTCTGAATATTTTAAGTTAGATTTCATTTTAAACCACAGGTAAGCTTTCTATTTTTAGAAAGTTTAAAGTGCCAAGTCACGGTTAATGTTGGTGTTCATGCTGGGTTATTACTGTTTTCTGGTCGAAAATGGATTGTCATTATAAATTAATGAAGCTAATTTTTTACATGGTTCATAATTCAGTTCTCTAAAATTTTTAAGAGGCATTTTAAAACTAACATGAGTTAATACACGTAAAAGTTTTTATATAAATTGTAAATCTCTCTCCAAAAGTAAGTACTTTTTATTTTTATTAATTATTAAATTATATTTCAACATACTTCTTTAAAATTCAATGAATATGTTTTAAATTATCTTTCAAACTGGTAAATTTGTTTCTTTGGTAATTGTCCATTTGATGGTATCTACCAGTTAATGTGTATATTGATATCTTTTTTTTAACTTTTTATTTTAAAGATGTGGGGTACAATTTAGGGTTAGGCATATAAATGTTCATTATGAAGGTACCCTTGTTGATGAGGTGTGCCTCCCCTTCCCCCGGCAGAGTCCCACTTCTGCCAATCCCGCCTCTCCCCTCCACCCCCCAACCCCTGCAGTTTACCTCTACTGCCAATCCTTTTCTTATAGTATTGCAATAATTGTTCAAGGTCCGCTTATGAGTAAGAACATGTGGTTCTCAGTTCTTTGTTTCTGTGATAGATCACTCAGTATTATAGTCTCTAAGTCCATCCAAGTTGCGGTGAAGTTCATAATTTTGTCCTTCTTTATGGCTGCATAATATTCCATCGTGTCTGTATTTAGATCTTGAGTTCATAGGGAAATGTCATAAGAGAACTGTCAAATGAGGAAGCTGAGACTCAGAATGAAGAAATAAGTAATTTATCTAAGGTCACAAGGTTAGTAACTGCTTTACCAAAGAATATAGTTCAAATTTACTGACTCTAAGTCCATTAAACCTTGTTCCCTTCACTCATGTAGGTCTAGTGACTTCAGTCAGAAATACTCTTCTTTCTCTTATTTTTCTCATCAAAATCTCTGTCTTCAACCTACAATATTCTACCCCTTTGTCTTATTTGTATTACTTCTGTGTTAGGTTTTGAATAACAAGAAGACAGTGTTCTTACTTTTATACTTCCTTTACTTCTCTTCATTGACTAGTTAAAAATTAGGTGCATAATAGACACTATATGAATGAACTTGTAATTATTTTTAGTTTTCTCTTCTGTTGGGATCAGATGACCAGTTCCTTTGTATCAAATCTAGAATGTGATTTTGATTGAAGTGTTTTGTGTTTTTAGTTATAAGTGGTTCCATAGGGCCAACTAGCAGCTGGTAAACAATAAGTTTGGGACTAGAAACACTTATGGGGAAGTGGAAGTTTTGGGTTGTTTTGTTGTTAATTTTTTGTTTTGTTGTCTTTGGTAGATAAAACTTATCTGACGATAGGACTTATGGTTGTTAATTTATCCAACTTCTTGCTTTGTTTCTTGAAAGCAATTGCCATTTCCCTTTAGGGAATGAGCTGTACCTATCATTCTTCTTCAAAACTGAACTACAGGAATTCAAGTGGGGTCTGGAAAGACAATTGAAAAAAGAGGATTTAGTTTTTGTTTCGTTTCTTTCCACCTTGGCAATGGTCAGTTATTTCTGCCATGGCCAACCTTTTTGTTGTCTGTTGAAGATATTGTGTAAGAAAACCTCAAAACTGGAAGCCTCTTAAAACCATATGCATTGCAAGGCCTGAGAAGCAAATGTTATCATTTTAATTACTCTCCTATTTTCAAAATTACATTGTTTGTAAACACGGATGTTGAAAAAGCCTAAAAATTTGAATTTAATTATATACTTTAGAATCACATTATATATGTACATATTTTTTTCTTCATGCTTTCTTATAAAAGGTATCTCCATTTTTAAAAAGACTTGATGAGGCCAATCATATTAATTCTGAGAATGAGCAAAAAATGGTGTCATTCTTTATCAAAGGTAGTCAGTTCAGTCCAAAACCAGTCAGCCCTGCTTTGCAGTATGTATTTGAAGAATGTATCTTTATTTAGGAAAGAAAAGGAATGTCTGGGAAGACTGTGGAGTTAATATTGTATGCTGCTTCCTTTGGACCTTTTTTTGTAAGGATAAACAGGAATCTGCAGACTTTTCTGAAATGATTGGGCCATAACAACTTCTTTACCTCTCCTTATCTTTTGTGTAAAGTTGGCTATTATGCCCCAAATAACACAGAGAAGGAATTTGATTCATTTGATGTCTTACATGCAAACACCAGAATATACAGAACTTTGTGAATCAAAAAGCATCTCACTCTGACAATCAGATGGATTTTTTTTTTAATTTTATTTTCTAAATAGTTGTTTTTTAGGAAATTTTTAGTCTATCCAAGATGGAAAGTCACATGTGGTCACATTTTCTCTGAAAAGTCACATCCTATAAGCAATACAAATCCTGACATTTCAAGGAATTGAGAAAATCTTTTTGTTTTATTCCTCCACCCTTCAGTGTGATACAGAATCTTAATGAGAAGCTTACATTACCTTTTGAATCATTAACTCTGAAGAGAGTTCAGCAATGTTAGACTTGGGAGATTCATAGCTGTAACCTCAAAGAGAAATCTTGTGTGTTAAAGAATTTGTGTGCACTATTGCATCATCCAGTATGTATGCCGGATTTCTATTTTTAACATTTTTAATGACAAGCTGTCTCCTTGGTTCTGTGTGCCCTCTACCTTTGTCAGAAAGAGATTGATAGTGAAAGTTTCTCTGCTGTTCTCATAAAAGTTGAATTAAGCATCTTGATTTCTGCTTAATGCACTGCAGAATTATCTCGTTCATCTAGTGACCTCCCCTCTGTTTCTGTTTCCTACTCTGCCTGTATTCTAACTTGCAGGACAGTTGGCAGGGATTGGCCATGCAAAATAGTAACTGTTCCTAGAATAAGTAATTTATTCTGCAAAAAGTACAACACTATAGTGAGATACCCGACTTTTCTTTAACACAGAAAAGGAAATCAAAGAACTTAAACAAAGGATTGCACACTGCCAGAGCTATTGGAAATAACAGAACATGAATATTTTGACATCTACTAGCCTAGTACCTCTTTGCCAGAGGATGCTAATGAAACAAATATGCAAATCACTGCAGTATTACCAAGGTTCTTTTGACTCTTGCTTTCAGGGTAATCCCATTGGGTTTTTAACTTTCAAATATTTGAATGCCCATCACATGGGGGAGAAAACTGACTTGTTTGCTGAAGAACTCATACAAATGATAAAAACTGGAGGCAGATTTAAGATTTGCCTTCAGATAATTAGAGATATCTCAAAAATAAAATGAACTTTCCAGAATGGAAAAAATTAGAGTGTTTTACTGGCATGAAGATATTAGAATTGTGATCATATTTGGCAAGAATGTGAAGAGTGGGACCATGCATCTTGTGGAATTTTAAAAGCAATTCAAATAGAATAATTATAAATCAAATTAAAGAAAGAATAAATTGTAGTCTCATTTTACTGTTTGATGGTAGATGAGGATACGCAAAATATCTCAAGAGAGAAAAATCAAAGAAATTGAATAGAATTAAGTAAATTTAGGATAAATTCAAATAAATAAAAAGGAAACCTAAGGAGCATAACTACTTTTGTCCATGAAAAAAGCATTTTGGTCTAAACCCGGATTAAATTGCACAGAAGCATTGTCAGATTCTCAATGTGGTTCTGTCTCTACAGCATGTTTAACCATTTGTACTTAGGCTTGTTTTTATGACTCATTAATGTCTATTTTCTCCCTATGCACTGTAAATTCCATGAAGACAGCAACTAGGTCTGTTTATTGTCCATTTGAATCGCAAACCCTAATGCAGTACCTGGGGCATAATATGGATTAACTTCACATTTGTTGAATGATTTAAGGATGGATATATTTTGAAAATTTTAATGTGACAGTAAATTATTAAGAGGTCTAGTCTCCAATAGAAGGTCTAAGCTAGTTAATGTTCTGAATGTGTATGCAGTAATAGCTTAATTACCAAAAATACATCTTTAGATATGGATAAGTGAGCAACAACTTGAAGTCAGTAGTGATATGGAGACTTCAGTGTGGGTATCCATTCAAGTACTCTACTCATACCATATCAGTTGTCTTCCTTTTCGTTTGGTGGAAGGGCTGCCAGTTTCATCTAAGTGGTTTACCTCAGAGTTCAGGAGACTAGCTCATTGGGAGTTCTGGTCAGATGCTTTCAAATTCAAATCAGTATGCTCTCTGAAAAACCTATCCTATACAGAATGCAGAATAGTTTTAAGATTATAGTAGTGTTTGATATGATCTGGAGCATTTTACCCACTCCTACTTGACAATAAAAATAAATTATATAATGGGATAGCCAACGGTCAAAGCTTGCATTAAAGACTGAAAATAAATATATACGTTAATGCAATGGAGTATTTGACTGGACAAGCATTTTTTTTTTTTCAATTTTAAGGGCAGAAAGTGTCTGTAAACATTCACGCATGTCAAAAAACTAAGTAAAAATGACCTCTAACGTCGAGGCACTTATTGGAAACCTATTTTAAATTGAATATACAAGTCAAGATAATACAGGCTATTTGATAAGAAACATTAGAGAAATCTATAACATGAGGCTTTTTATTATAGGTTTATTACATCAATCTCTCCAGTGGGTAATGGAACTTGTAAATATACTCTTATGTAGGAGTCTCTTTGCGGGCTTTTTATTCATGCTGAAGTAAGCACAGCAAACTTATTTGCTGTCAGGGTACATTGAATTTAAGATTAGTATTTATTTTGGTTCTAAGGAGGTTTTGCTTTTGTGAATTGAAAGTTGGATCAGTTGCATGAAAACAAGATGGGACTATAGGGAACACAGGAAGTAAATTAGTTTTTTTTTCTCAATATGCATTCTGTAAACCTACATAATTTAGTTAGCATGGGGCGCATGTATACAGTTTCTCAGATGGGTGAGTCATGCATCGGGTATGTATGTTTATGGCTCTGTAGTTTGGATAGAAAGAGACATTCAAAATGGCATATTGCAGACACTGGTTTTTAATGCAAAGGGTTCTAGAGCAAAAAAAAATGTATCTACGTATTTATAGAAAGGAGATTTCTAAAACTCTTTTTGACCAGTGACTTTATTACTTTGGGATAGGATATGAAATAAAGACAACAAAGGTCATCAGTCACACTATGCAGTACATAAAATTGATAAATAATATATCAAATTGCTCCAGCTTGTTCTGATACTTGAATAGAATGTGTCAGATATAACTGAAGCAGTGATAATGACTTTTCCTTAGAAATGATCATAGTAGCAAAATCAGTAAATAGCTGTGATTTACTAATGTTATACTAGTTACTGTGCTTAGTGATCTACATATGCTATCACATTTAATGCTATGATTGAATCATGCATGCTCCCATTTTACAGAAGAGGAAAAGTAAAGATAACAGAAGTAACATGATTTACTTAAGTTCACACAAGTAAATTCAAACTCTGTTCCATGTAATCTCTATGTTATATTGTTATTTTATGCTCTAACTTTACATTTGCAGAAAAATATTCTTCTCGTTTCCTTAAATCCCAAATCCATGAACATTTGTACTATCCTTTAGTTTGTAGACATTTGAAGTTGAATATATTTTGTTTTATCTTAACTCATAATTTGGAAAGTAAATGGTATTATTCAGATTTTTATCTGAAGGAACTGAAACTTAGAGAGATGGAGTGACTTTCCCAGGGTTGGTTTACTTGTTCATAATTTCAAGTCTTAAAAAAAAAATAGTAAAGTCCACGCTCTCTCCAGTAAAGCATGTTCAGGGTTCTAGGACTTGAAGCCAGAAGATCAGCTGCAGTTCATGAATTCATGAGGATAAATACCTGCTTGGATTTTTTTTAATGTGGAAACACACAGTACACACACACACACACACACACACACACACACCCAGAGCTAATATTTCAGGTCTCATGAATTGTATTTGGTTTTAAAAATCAGTGGTACCAGAGAGAGCAAAGTATGTATCAGTAGAAAGATAGAGTTTATACTCTTTATTGAGAATTAAAATTCTATAAGAACCTTCTTAGAACTAGGAGCAGAGGGCAAATCTGTGTTTATCTTACAAGTATCACCCACGTATGCAGTGACATTTCTGTTCTCTTATCTCCCATAATGATTAGTTAATTGTAATGTCTTTTCCATTAATGTTCAAGTTGTTTCTTAATTATTATTATTTACCTTTTCACTCATTTGACTTGGCTTTCTAAATATAAGATGGTTGGGGCATATCTTTTTTAAAAAATATTTTACAGTTTCTTATAATATTTGGTATATATTTGATATGCACAAATATTTGTTTGGTTGTTTTCCTATGATATGGTGATGTTTGAAATTATCCTCAATGTACATAATCTTTTTGAGACATATTATATTAAAAACAGCAACAGTTATTCACAATAGCAAAAACATGGAACTAACCATCGAAAATGTACTATATAAAATAAATGTGGTACATATACAATGGAATATTATGCAGCCATAAAGAAGGACAAACATGAAGTTTGCAACAGCTTGGATGGATTTAGAGTCTATCATACTCAGTGATCTATCACAGAAACAAAGAACAGAGTACCACATGTTCTCACTTATAAGTGGACCCTGAACATTTACCATAATACTTTAAGAAAGGGATTGGCAGTAGTGGGATACTGCTGGGAGGTGGGGGAAGTACATGACATCAATAAGTGTACCTGATCTCAAAGTAGGTAAAGTGGGAACCAAAGGCAGGCCCAAACTTTACCTGTACGATGACCACTTGTATACCTAATCCTGTTTTGTACCCCATATCTTTAAAATAAAAAATAAATTAAAACAAAAACACATAGCAACCTGTGAATTTCTCAAAATGTTGCTCTTGTTCAGATACATAGAACTGGAGACTTTATCAAGGATTATTTAAACAGCTTCATTTTCTCAGCTATACCTTATACACGAAATCTTATTTCTGTTTGTCTCTTATTGGCTTTTAAAATAGCTTGACAATTTGATGCAAAGTCACTGGGCTTTGGCAAATCTTTGTCTCCTCACTGCCAGAGGAATTTACATTTCTTCCCAAGCTACTCTGACTGTGAACAATCCATCTGAGGAGTGACCTCAGTTCAGTTGAAAGCATCAAACACTCTGAAAACTATAAAGTCACAGCACTCACTGATTTTTCAAGGTCTAAGAGATGGTTTATAAATGATAAAAAAAAAGACAGTAGTATACCCAAAACATTTTTTAAAAAAGAAATAGAGTTATGAGTCTACAAGGACTTATTTAAGAAAGATGTACTAATATCGTGGGTGGTGGATTCAGTCACACTGTTATATCAGACAAGTATTTCATGTGCAAGGATATAAAGCAGCAAACTACAAAAAATAAACAGCACGTGTTCACCTTAGATATTCAGGACACTTTACTTTGAATAAATTTGCTCTGCTTTAAGAATTCAAGGCAATATTGTCTGTTAGACAAGTTCCGCATTTGATCTGCTGCAGTGCTGTCTTAACTCTGCCATTAATTGGCATATGTTCAGGCAATAAAAACTATAACATCTAGCAAATTAAGAAGGTGAATTTAAAACCCCAAAGTCATTGGAAATTTCAAGGTCAATAGAAATAATATTGAATTATCTTCTTTTGGGTATTACTCCTGCCATGATTTGTCTCCATCAGGGATGATAATCTAGAATTTGGTTACCTCTTCTTTCCATCTTCAAAAGAGTAAAACAGGAATGCAATTTGCCAAAGGCAGTATGATAGACATAAGAGTGAAGTTAAACATGACTGAAACCCAGCATGTCACAGCAAGACTAGGAAGAAGTCAGAGGCAATTTAATATCACCCTATGCTTTTGAAAGACAAAGCAACTCAAGCCCAGAAAGGTAAAATGAATTACTTACAGTCATCACAACTAGACTTCCCTCCAGTGCTCTTTCTGTTAATAATTACAATAAGGAAGTCTTATTGAAAACTTATGCCAAGAACTGTTTTAAACTCTTCACATGTTTTGATTTTACAGTTGAGGAAACTGAGGTGCAGGGCCAGTGAAATAAGTTTCTGCTATATCAAACTGACTACCAAACTGTAGAGACTAGCTATAGTCTCTATAGTTCATCCTTAGCCAGAGTAAAACAACAAAGGAAATACACTAAGTATGACTTAACTTATTCGTATGTTCCCTGTTCTTGTTCTGAAAATATACTCGTGGCCAAAAAATATCCCAAAGCTAGGCAGCCCCAAAGAGAAGTGCCTCAGGCATGAATATATTCCAAAAATCATCAATCCCTGAATATTTAAGTTGACCCTGTGATTTATGCAAGCAAGGCTGAAATAAAACATTTTAGAGTTTCAATGCAAGATTTTGCAATATTTATATTAGTCAAGGTCAGCTTTTTCCAAAATACGCTCTGTGGATCACTTGTCTTTCAGGTTGCTCTATAAGAAAAAAAGTCTCTGACAAAATAATTTTGGGGGAAAAAAACTACATCATCTTGATGATGTTTATTATCATATAGAAGTTTTGAGAGTACCTGGGATAAATAGTGTTTTTTGTTTGTTTAACTCAGCATTGCTCAAATTTAGATAAACACAGAGTCCAACCCCCCTGCTATGCTTTGTTTAAAAATTCCTGTTAACATCCCTGCAGAGAAATTATGGGGAAAGATGTGTAAGAGGAAATTTAATTCATTCAAAAACACTTATCAAGTACTGATAGATATTATAGCTGATACTGGGTTATAGAGAGCAAAGACCCAGTCCCAGACTTCACAGAACTTACAAGCTACAGAAAGAGATAAACTTGTGAACCAAAGTTACTATACAATTTGATAAGTGTGTGATGCACAAAAGGAGGTCATGTAGAACTAGAAATTAAGATCTGTATGATCACCTGGTTGTTGAAGGTTAGTGTTGACTGCTATATTGGCTTATTTCTATATTTTGAGGCTTAATGTACTAAAAATTTAGTTCTTACTCATGTAAGATTCAATGGATGAGAGTGACAGGAAAAATTATGGTCCATATAGTCTTCAGGAATGCAGGCTAATCTTCAGTTTATGAATTTCAAAATGTCTTTGGATATCAGCAACCAGATGCTAAACAAGAAAAAAGAAAAGAGAGATATGTTGCACAGGAGACTTCAAAGATCTAGGCCTGAGGGATACCTCACTTTCACCCATGATCCAATTACTAGAATTTGTTCACATGACTATACCTAACTGCAAGAGACTGAGTAACGTGTTCTAGCTTGGTAAGCAGCTAACTAGTCTTTGCCTCAACAGACAATTTGAACTTAGGCAAAAGAATGTATAAGTACATTCCAGACAGAGGGAATAAACTATCCAGTGACATAAAAGAAGTCAATCATGGCACTATTAACAACCTACTAAAAACCTGAGGCTAAATTAGAGGCCCCCTATAAAGAGTATAAGAGATAGATTAGATCATCAAGGCAAAAAAATCAACAAGGAGAACCAGAACCTCAATTTGACACTTGACCAAATGGACTTACAGAACATTCCGCCAATAACCATAGAATATACACTCTACTCATCACCACATGGAACATACTCCAAGATTGACCACATCCTTGGTAATAAATCAAGCATAAACAAATTCCATAAGATTGAAATACTACCATGCACCTCCTCAGACCACAGTAGAATAAAAATAAATATCAACACCAACAAAATCCTCCCAAAACACACAAAAACAGGGACACTAAACAACACAATGCTGAACAACTTTGGGTCAACACAGAAATCAAAACAGAAATTAAAAGATTCTTGGAAACAAATGAAAACTAAGACAAATCTTACCAAAACCTCTGGGATGCAAAAAAATCAGTACTAAGAGGGGAATTTTTATCTCTACAAACACACATCTAGACAATAGAAAGATCACAAGTCAACAGCTAACAAATCACCTAAGGAAGCTGGAAAGAAAAGACCACCAAAACCCTAACTTTAACAGAATAATCCAGATCACCAAAGTAAAAGCCCAAATATGGGATGTAGAAGACAAAAATACCATAGAAAAAAATCAATAAAACAGAAAGCTGATTCTTTGAAAGGATAAACAAGATTGACAGATCCCTTGCCAGACTAACCAAGAAAAAGACACAAAAAGCCCAAATAAATAATCAGAAACACAAAAGATCAAGTTACAACCAACTCTGACAAAATAAAAATAAAAAAAAAAATCAAAGATTACTATGCACACTTACATGAAAACAAATTCAAAAACCTAAATGAGGTGGAGGAATTTTGGCATCACAAAACCTCCCAAGGTTGAAACAAGAAAAAATAGAGACCATAAATAGACCATTAACAACCCTGGAAATTGACTCTGTCATAAGAAAACTACCGACAGAAAAAAAAAAACCCTGAACCAGATGACTTTCCAGAGGAGCTGATACCAACCCTACTAGATGCAAAAATTCTCAACAGAATTCTAGCAAATCAGATCCAACAATGCATCTCAAAACTTATTCACCATGACCAAGTAGGCTTCATCCCCAGGATGCAGGGCTGCTTTAACAACTCATGACCATAAATGTAATTAAATAACAGATGTAAAAACAAGAATTTCATGATTATATCATTAGACACAGAAAAGGCTTTTGACAAAATCCAGCATCCATTCTTGATAAAAACCTTTGAAAACCTTAGAGGGAACATAGCTCAAAATAGTAAGAGCCATCTACGATAAACCCACAGCCAACATATCACCAAATGGACAGAAATTGGAAGCATTTTCCCCTGAAAACTAGAACAAGACAAGGCTGCTCACTCTCACCCCACCTCCCCACTCCCCATTGTTCATAGTGCTAGAAGTCCTAACTATAACAATCAAACAGGAGAAGGATATCAGGGGTATCCAAATAGAAAAGAGGAAGTTGCGTTATTCCTCATTGCAGACAATATGATCCTAAACCTGGAAAACCCAAGGGAATTTGTCCAAAATCTCTGTGTACTGATAGAGGACTTTGGCATAGCCTCAGGGTACAAAATCAACATGCAAAGATAGTCACGCGCCATTGCCAGACCATTGCCACCAATGCCAAGCCATTGTGGCCAGTTCCTTGCTAAGCTACGGTGTTGCCATGTGCTCTTTGAGCTATGGCTAGGCCATGTTTTCTTAAGCTTTGGTCCCCCTCCCCTACCTTGGAGAGGTTAATCACCTCTTTCTCGCTCTCTCTCTAATTTACTTTCTAAATAAGCTATATTTTCTAATTAAAAACAAAGACAGTCACATTTTTATACACAAACAACAAGCAGGCAGAGAGCCAAATAAAAAGTGCAATACCATTCACAATAGCCACAAACACACACAAAAAACATGAAATACCTTGGCATCTTCCTAACCATTACAACGAAAACTACAAAACACAATTCAAAGAAATCAAAGAAGACACAAACAAATGGAAAAATATTCCATGCTTATGGATTAGAAATATCAACATTTTAAAAATGTCCATCCTATCTAAGGCAATAAATAGATTCAACACAATGCTAATTAAATTACCATCATCGTTCTTCTTAGACCTGGAAACAACTGTATGGAAATTTATATGGAAAAAAAATGACCATGAATAGCCAAAACAATTCTCAGCAAAAGAAACAATGCAGGAGGTATCATATTCTCAAACATTAAACTTTATTATAAGGTTACAATTTTCAAAGCAGCCTGGTGTAGGTACAGGAATAGGCATATAGATCAATGGAACAGAATAGAAATTCTGGAAGCAAAACCTCGATTTCTCAACCAACTCATCTTTGACAAAGTCTTCACCAACAAACACTGGGGAGAGGAGAACCTATTCAGCATTTACTGGGAAAACTGGCTGACCACATGCAGAAGAATGAAACAGGATCCCTACCTATCACCAGACACAAAAATCAACTCTAAATGGATCAAAGACCTAAACATAAAACCTCAAACTATAAGAATCTTAGAAAATGCAGGAGACACCCTTACGGAATTTGGAATAGGCAACCAATTCCTGATCAAAACCCCAGATGTCCATGCCATAAGAAATAAGATAGAAAAGTGGGACCTCATCAAACTGAGAAGCTTCTGTGCAGCAAAAGAAACCATCAAGAGAGTGGGGAGACAGCTCACAGAATGGGATAAAATATTTACCAATTGTATATCTGACAAAAAAGCCTAAGATCTCTAAGTTCCAGGATCTCCAAGGAACTCAAACGTGTCAAAAGGAAGAAAGCAGCCCTATTAAAAAGTGAGCTAAAGACATGAATCAACACTTCTCAAAAGAAGACATACGAGCAGGCAACAGACACATAAAAAAATCCTCAGCCTTACTAATAACCAGAGAAATGCAAATGACAATCACACTAACCCCAGTAAGGATGGCCATCATTAATAAATAGAAAAACAACAGATAATGGTGAGGAGGCAGAGAAAAGAGAATACTTCTACACTGTTGGTGGGAGTGCAAACTAATTCAACCCCTATGGGGTGGCGATTTCTAAAATAACTAGGAATTGATCCTCTATATGACCCAGCAATTTCCCTTCTGGGAATATACCTGGAAGAACTCAAATCATTCTACAAAAAGACACCTGTGTATGCATGTTTATTGCAGCACTATTCACAATAGCGGAATCATGGAACCAACTGTGCTGCCCATCGAATCCGGACTGGATTTTTTAAAATGTGGTACATATACATGATGGAATATTGCACAGCCATAATTAAGGACAAAATTATGAACTTCACAGAAACTTGAATGGATTTGGAGTCTATCAAACTCAATGCTCTATCACAGAAACAAAGAACTGAGTACCACATGTTCTCACTCATAAGTGGACCCTGAGCACCAATCATAATACTACAAAAAAGGGATCAGCAGTGGCAGGACACTGCCAGGGGAAGGGGGGCGGGCACACAAGATCAGTAAGGGTGCCTGATCCTAATCAGGTGTAGTGAGGTTCAATGGAAGGCCCAAAACTTAACTTATACCTGTACCCTGCAACTTTAAATAAAATTACACTTAAACAAAGAGATAGAGTATAAAAATAAGAAAGCAAGACTATCTGGACTTTTTGTACTATGCTAAGGAGCTTGGATTTTATTTTTTCAATGATGTGTACTTATTAAAGAATCTAAAAAGTGTTGAACTAGAATCCAAAAATAAGTTTAGAGACTAGTGGTATAGAACAGGTAGGTATAAATTATGAGCTAACAAGTAATTGATCCGGTAGGTCAAATACACATGCCTTGGGGACCCACTGAATGTAAAAAGTGAGGGAGAAAGAAGGAAGGGTCAAGAATATCTTCTGAGCAGGTCTGGCTGGTTAGCAACTAGTCCAATTTATTAAGAACAAAAAAGATTTGGTGAGGAAAATAACAGGTTGGAGGAACCTATTTTTCTTCAAAAAGAAATGTCTCTAGAGTTTGAGTCTCTAAAGTTTGAGTTTTTCTCCAAAAAGAAAGTCTCTAGAGTTTGAGATTTGAGGCTAGTCAGCATTTAGGTTTCTCTTTCTTTCTTTCTTTCTTTCTTTTTTCTTTCTTTCTTTCTTTCTTTCTTTCTTTCTTTCTTTCTTTCTTTCTTTCTTTCCTTCCTTCCTTCCTTCTTTCTTTCTTTCTTTTTTACTGTTTTCTTTTCTTTTTTTTTATTTTAAAGATGCGGGTTACAATTCAGGACTCTCACCCCTCCTTTTCAACATAGTTTTCTAAGTCCTAGATAGAGCAATCAGACAAGAGAAGGAGATCAGCGGTATCCAAATAGAAAAAGAGGAAGTCAAGTTACCCTCTTTGCAGATGACGTGGATTAAAGAACTAAATGTAAAACCTCAAACTATAAGAACCTTAGCAAATGCAGGAGACACCCTTATGGAAATTGGAACTGGCAACCAATTCCTGATCAAAACCCCAAGTACCCATGCCATAAGAGATAAGATAGACAAGTGGGACCTCATCAAACTGACAAGCTTCTGCAAAGCCAAAGAAACCATCAAG
>CAUYQG010048455.1:0-22009 GCA_963574415.1 Tarsius wallacei
CACAGGAAGAAATATGTTAAGATAATGTACTGAGCATGTGTGCTGTATCAGGCTATTCTAAGGGCTTTATAGGTTTTTAAAATTTACTTTACATTTTGTATATAGGCCAGGCACAGTGGCTCATGCCTCTAATCCCAGCACCTTTGGATGCCTAGATGGGAGGATTGCTTGAGCCCAAGACTTGAACCCAGCCTGGGCAATATAGCCAGACCTCACCCTTACAAAAAAAATTTAAAAATTAGCCAATTAGCCAGGCAGGTTTTTGAATGCTTGTAGTCCCAGGTACTCAGGAGGCTGAGGCAGAAGGATCACCTGAGCCCAGAAGAAAGCATGCCACTGCATTCCAGCCTGGGCAAGTGAGTGAGGAAGGAAGGAAGGAGGCGGGGAGGGAGAGAGGGAGGAATCAAATAAGTAAAATTAGCATAACAAAGCACTATTTTACACTAGCTAAATTTTTAAAGATCATTTTATGCTTTTACCTAATGCAGTTTAAGTATACAGCCTAAGAGATTTTGGAATAAAACAGATCAGAGTTTCAAATCCTGGCTGTGCCATTTCATGGTTTAAATGAAGGTAATACTTTCTTCTCCGGGTTGTTGTAGTGATTAACTGAGATCATATCTGGTAAAGCACTTAGCAGATTACCTAGTCCATGATAAGAAGGCAAAAAATTATCTATTATTATCTTTTATGGTTATCAGATTAAGACCAGCAAGGGGGTAAAGAAGATGATAAACTCATGTATTACAGATTAGAAAAACTCTTTTGGAAATACATTTGGCAATACTTAACCAATTAGATGCTAACACTCTTTGACGCAGTAATAACACTTTTGGGGATCTAGACTCAGGATTTGTGTGTGTGTGTGTGTGTGTGTGTGTGTGTGTGTGTCTGAGTCTCACTGTGTCACCCAGGTTGGAGTGCAGTGGCACGCTCGCTCACGGCCACTGCAGCCTTGGCCTGCTGGGTTTGGGCGATCCTTCCGCCTCAGCCTTCCAAATAGCTGGAAGTGCAGGCATGCGCCACCACACCCGGCTAATTTTTTATGTATTGTAGAAATGAGGTCTCACCAAGTTGCCCAGGCTGGTCTCTAACCCCTGAGCTCAGGCAATCCTCTCGCCTCGGCCTCCCAAGCGCTGGGATTAAAGGCATGATCCACCAAGCCCGGCCTAGCCTCACAATTAATCCAAAAGAAGGGGAAAACTACATGAACAAATATATCCATTGCATTGTTATCAACAATCATGAAAAATCGGAAATAACATAAATGTCTAACAAGAGAGAAATTATTAAACTATCTGGGCATCTCCTATGCATCAGGCAGTTTATATACGTATTTCATTATCTTATGGCAATTTTACAAAGTGAGGATTATTTGTTCCCACTTTTTTTTTTTTTTTTTTTTTTGAGTTGGAGTCTCACTCTGTCGCCTAGACTGGAGTGCAGTGGCCACTCCCGGCCACCGCAGCCTCGACCTGCTGGGCTCTGGCGATCCTTCCGCCTCAGCCTTCCAAGTAGCTGGAACTACAGGCACACGCTACCACGCCCAGCTAATTTTTTGATTTACTGTAGAGATGAGGTCTCGCTTGCCCAGGTGGGTCTCGAACCCGCGGGCTCAGGCAATCCACTCACCTCGGCCTCCCAAGGCACGGGATTACAGGTTGAGCCACTGAGCCCAGCTGAACTTTTTAAAATGTGTCTGATGGTTGTTCATATGTCTTCTTTTGAGAAGTGTCTATTCATGTGCTCTGCCCATTTTTTAATAGGGCTATTTTTGTTTTTGTTTTTTTCCTTTCATCTCATATGAGCTCCTTGTAGATCCTGGATGCCAGGCCTTTGTCAGAAACAAAATTAGCAAAAAGCTTTTCCCATTCTGTGGGTTGTCTCCTCGTTCTTGTGATGGTTTTGCTGTGCAAAAGCTTTTCAGTTTGATGAAGTTCCACTTGTCTACCTTACATTTTATGGCATTCCTTTTTGGAGATTTGGTCAGAGTTATTTTTAATGAACTTTCCTGTTGGAATGTTGACAATAAATTTTCAGATTTTTAAAAATCTTTGAGTGTTTTCTTTTTCCTTCACATGATAGCTATTTTTCATTGAGTTTTGAATTCTTTGTTTACTGTTGTTTTCTTTCAGTACTTTAAAGATGTCATTTCATTGTCTTCTGGATTATATTGTTTCTGTTTCAAGATCAACTAAATGTTTTTGTTACTTCATTGAAAGTGGTATATTATTTCTCTCTCTGGCTATTTTTAAGATTTTCATTTCTCTGTTTCTCAGTAGTTTTACTCTGATATTTCTAGGTATGCTTTTCTCTGTATCCATCTGCTTGAGGTCTGTCTTTCTTAATTTGGTAGTTTGATATCTTTAGTCAGTTTGAAAAATTCTAGGCAATGATCACTCCACATATTGTTTCTGTTTTGCATACTCTCTACTCTGCTTTGGAGATTCATTTCCATGTATATTAGAACTTTTCACCATGTTCTATATGTCTTTTGTACTCTTTTCTGTATTTTCAACTTTGTGTTTGTTTCTGTGCTTCAACCTGAATGTTTTCCACAGATTTATCTAAAAACTCATTAATTCTCTCTCATGTTGTTCAATCTGATGTTAAATTCAACTATTGAGTTCTTAATTTTTAATTCATTTTTCAAATGTAAAAATTTGACTCGACTCTTTTTGCAAATTACAATGAAATCTGAAATCTGTCATCTCATTTCAAAGCCTGAGAAACTGGCTTTGAACATTGGTTAATGAGGTCCTACATAAATGGTGACACAGGCCTGGTTAGCTGAAAACATGATCATATTAAAGTAATTTGTAACTAACTCTCTCTGAAAGAAGATAGCATCACCTAGATGTAATATAGACTGGGTGGCTTGTAAACAACATAAATTTATTCCTCACAGTTCTGGAGGCTGGAAGGTTGAGATCAGGATGCCAGCATGGTCAGATTCAGTGAGGGTCCTCTTCAAGGCTGCAAACTGCCATCTTCTCATTGTATAATCGTATGGCAGAGAGTGGGTAGGGGAGTTCTCAGAGTCTCCATTATAAAAACACTAATCCTGTTCATGAGGGCTCCAAACTCATGATCTAATTACTCCATGAAAGTCCTACTTCTTAGTTCCATCACATTGAAAGTTTGGTTTTTAACATACAAATTTTGGGAGGCGCTAACATTCAGTTTATAATAGTCTGAACTTATGCTAACACCACACGGTTTTAATTAATATAGTTTCATAGTAAGTTTTGAATCTAGGAAGTATGAATCCTTCAAATTTGTTCTTCCTTTGCAAAACTGTGTTGGCTATTCAGCGTTCTTGTTATACCTTATTAATTCTAGGTTGAATTTTTCTATTTATGAAAATATCATTGTTAGGATTTTTATAGGAATTGTACTGAATCTGTAGAATGTCATTTAACAATTTTAAGTCTTTAATATACGATCATAAATGTCTTTTCATATCTTCTTTAATTTCTTTCAGTAATGTTCTATAGCTTCCAACATACAAGTCTTTTGCTTCCTTAGTTCAATTTTAATTCTAAGGGTTTTTTTTTTTTTTTTTTTTGGTTCTATTGTAAATAAAATTCTTTAAATTTCTATTGGAATTGATTATTGTTAGTGTACATAAATTCAACTGAGTCATGTGTTGATTTTGCAAATTGAAATTTTGTTGATTTCATGTGTTAGCTTTTTTTCCAGTTTGGATGTCTTCTATTTATTTTTTTCTAGCCTAACTTATCTGACTGGGACCTTCAATGTTAATGCTGAATAGCACGGCGACAGCAGGTATTCTTTTTTTCTTCTCTGTCTCAAGACAGAAGTTTTCAGTATTTCACCAATGATTATGATGAATTAGTTGTGGATTTTTTAATATATACCTTTTATCAAGTTTTGCAAGTCTTCTTATATTTCTAGTTGATTAAATGTTTTCATTACAAAGAAGTATTGAATTTTGCCAAATGCATTTTCTGCATCAGTTTAGATAAATATATTTTTTTACCCTTCATTCTGTTAATGTGGTGTATGATACTTCGTGTTTTTTTTTTTTTTTTTTTTTTGAGTTGGAGTCTCAATTCTTTGCTCAGGCTGGAGTGTAGTACACGCATGTTCATGGCCACCCCAGTGTTGACCTGCTGGGCTTCAGTGATCCTTCCACCTCAGTCTTCCATGTAGCCAGAACTACAGGCACGCACTACCATGTCCGGCTATTTTTTATTTTTAGTATAGAGATGAAGTCTTGCCAAGTAGCCCGGGCTGGTCTTGAACCTGCGGACTCAGGCAATCCACTTGTTTCGGCCTCCCAAATTGCTGGGATTACAGACTAAGCCATGGAGCCTGGCTCTGATGGCTTTTTGTATGCTAAAAACTCTTTGCATCCCAGAAATAAATCCCACTTTGTTATGGTGTACAATCCATTTAATATGTTGATCAATTTAGCTTCTTAGTATTTTGTTGAGGATTTTTATATCAATATTTATAAAGAATATTTGTCTGCAGTTTTTTTTCTAGTGTTTTTGTCTGGCTTTGGTTTCAGGAAAATGTTAGTCTCACAGAATGATTTAGGGAGTGTTCCTTCCTATTAAAATTTTTGGAGGAGTTTTATGATTAGTGTTAATTCTTTAAATATTTAATACAATTCACTAGTGAAATCATATAGTCATTTCAACCTGCAGAACTTCCTTTAGCATCTATTGGGGCAGATTTATGCATAACAACTTTTCTTCTCAGCTTTTGCTTAACTAAGAATGCCTATTTTGCTCTCACTTTTGAAGTTTCTGTGAGAAACAAAATTATTGATTGATGGCTTTTTTTTTTTCTTTTAGCACATTAAAAATATCAGCCTATTGACTAGGGCCTCCTCTGTTTCTGGTGAGAAATTGGCTGAAAATCTTAATGATGATCATTTATATGTGATGTGTTTCTTTTCTCTTGCTGCTTTTAAGAGTCTATCATTGTCTTTTGAAAGTTTAATTATAATGTGCTTTGGTATGAGTCTCTTCAAGTTCATTCTACTTGTAGTTTGTTGAGATTCTTTTATTTGTAGGCAACATATATGTCATCAAATTTGGGAAGTTCTCTGGCATTATTTTTCAAGTAAACTATGCCCACTTTCTGTCTTCTTCTGGAACTTCATAATTTTTATGTTGGGCCACTTGATGGTGTCCCCAAAGTTTCTTGAGCTCTTTCACTTTTCTTTATTCTTTTTTCATTCTTCTTCCCAAACTCAATAGTTTTAAGTGTCCTGTCTTCATTTTTTCTTATTCTGCTCAGATCTGCTATTGAACCTTTGTATTAAGTTTTTGCTTAATTTTAGTTATTGTATTTAGTTACTGTACTTTCCAGCTCCAGAATTTTTTTTTTTTTTTTTTTTAATTTTAAAGATGCTGGGTACAATTCAAGATTAGGTACACAAGCAGTCATCATACAGGTAAAGTTTGGGCCTTCCTTTAGTTTCCAATTTTCCTCGTTTGAGATCAGGTACCATTATCAATGTTATGTGCCCCCCCTACCCCCACGGCAGTTTCCAGCTACTGCCAATCCCTTTCTTATTGTATTATGGTAAGTGTTCAGGGTCCATTTACGAGTGAGAACATGTAGTACTCAGTTATTTGTTTCTGTGATAAACCACTGAGTATCATAGACTCTAAACCCATCCAAGTTGCTGTGAAGTCTACATGTTTGTCTTTCTTTATGGCTGCGTAATATTCCATTAGGTATATGTATCACATTTTTTTTAATCCAGTCCAATTTCAATGAACAGTTTGGTTGGTTCCAAGTTTTTGTTATTGTCAATAGTGCTGCAATAAGCATGTGTGTGCAGGCATCTTTTTTTGTAGAGTGAGTAAAATTCGTTTGGGTATATTTCCAGAAAGGGGATTGCTGGGTCATATGGAAAGTCAATTTCTACTTATTTTAGAATTGTCACAGTATTTTCCACAGAGGTTGAACTAGTTTGCATTCCAACCATCAGTGTAGAAGTGTTCATTTTCTCCACATCCTGGCCAGCATCTGTTGTTTTTTGTTTTATTAATGATGGCCATTCTTACTGGAGTTAGATGGTATCTCAGTGTGGTTTTGATTTGCATTTCTGTGATGATTAGCGAGGCTGAGCATTTTTTCATAGTTTGTTAGCTGTTTGTATGTCTTCTTTTGAAAAGTGTCTATTCATGCCTTTTGCTGTTTGTTTGTTTTTCTTTTAGCATGTTTGAGTTCCTTGTAGATCATGGATGTTAGGACTTTGTCAGATATGCAGTTGGCAAATATTTTTTCCTATTTTGTGGGCTGTCTCCCTGCCCTCTTGATGGTTTCTTTTGCTTTTCAAAAGCTTGCCAGTTTGATGAGGTCCCACTTGTCTGTCTTATCTCTTATGCCATAGGCTCTTGGGGTTTTGATCAGGAATTGGTTGCCTATTCCGATTTCTGTAAGGGTTTCTCTTGCATTTTCTAAGGTACTTGAAGTTTGGGGTTTTACATTTGCTCAATTTGGAGTTGATTTTTGTGTATGGTGATAGGTAGTGGTCCTATTTCACTCATCCACAAGTGGTTAACCAATTTTCCTAGCACCATTTACTGAATAGGGTCTCCTCTACCCAGTGGTTGTTGGAGGTGGCTTTGTCGAAAATGAGTTGATTGAGAAATTGAAGTTTTGCTTCTGGAATGTCTACCTTGTTCCATTGGTTTATATGTCTGTTCTTGTACCAATACCAGGTTGTTTTGATTATTGTACCCTTATAGTAAAGTTTAGAGTCTGGAAGTGTGATATCTTTCACTTTATTTCTTTTGCTAAGGATTGTTTTGGCTATTCATGATCATCTATGTTTCTATATGAATTTCTGTTTTGTCTTTTCCAGGTCTCAGAAGAATGATGTTGATAATTTAATGGGTATTGCATGGATTCTGTAGATTGCCTTTGGTAGAAAGGACATCTTAACAATGTTGATTCTTCCAATCCATGAGCATGTAATATTTTTCCACTTGTTTGTGCCATCTGTGACTTCTTTGAGCAGTGTTTTATAGTTTTCATAGTAAAGATCTTTCACTTATCTGGTTAGGAAGATGCTGAAGTATTTCAATTTTTGTGTGACTGATTATGTTTTTTATTTGTTTTTTTCCGTTTGTTGTTGGTGTAAAAGAATGCAACTGTCTTTTGTGCCCTGAGACATTGCCAAAGTCCTTTATCAGTGCAAGGAAGTTTTAGATTCTCTTGGATTTTCAAGGTATAAGATCATCTCATCAGCAAAGAGGGATAACTTGACTACTTCTCTTCCTATTTGGTTACGTCTGATTTTCTTCTCTTGTCTAATTGCTCTAGCCAAGAGTTCCGACACTATGTTGATCAGGATGAGGAGAGTGGCCAACATTGTCTTGTTCTGATCTTCAGGGGAAATGCTTCCAGGTTCTGTCTGTTTAGAAATATGTTGGCTGTGGGTTTATCATAAATGGCTCTCACTATTTTGAGTTATGTTCCCTCTACGCCTAGGTGTTTGAGGGTTTTTATCAAGAAGGGATGCTGGATTTTATCAAAAATTGTTTCTTTATCTAATGATATAATCATGTGCTTTTTGTTTTTACAATTCTTAATGTATTCAGTTACCTTTATGGTCTTGCATGTGTTGAACCAGCCCTGCATCCTAGGGCTGAAGCTTATTTGGTCATGGTGGCTGATTTTTGAGATGTGTTGTTGGATCTGGTTTGCTAAAATTCTGTTGAGAATTTTTGAATCTATGTTCATCAGGGATATTGGCCTGTAGTTCTCTTTCTTTGTTGAATGTTTACCCAGTTTGGGTATTAGTGTGATATTAACTTCATAAAATGATTTACAGAGAGTTCTGTCTTTCTCAGTTACCTGGAATATTTTCAATAGGATTGGTATTAGCTCCTCCTTGTATGTTTTGTAGAATTCCACTGGAAATCTGTCTGGTCCAGGACTTTTTTTTTGCAGGTAATTTTTTATGACAGAGTCAATTTCCTGAGTTGTTATTGATCTATTTAGAATCTCAGTGTCTTCTTGTTTCAACCTTGGCGGGCTGTGTAATGTCAGAAAGTTCTCCATTTCATTTAGGTTATCAAGGTGTGCATAGCAATCTCTGATAATCATTTGTATTTCTTTGGGATCAGTTGTGACTTGGTTTTTTACATTTCTGATTGTGTTTACTGGGTTTTTTTCTCTTTTTCTTGGTCATTCTGACTAGAGGTCCATCAATCTTGTGTATCCTTTCAAAGAATCAGCTTTTTGTTTTGTTGATTTTTTCTATGGTATTTTTGTGTTCTGTGTCCTGTATTTTAGCTTTTATTTTGGTGATCTGAATTCTTCTGCTGAAGTTAAAGCTTTGGTGGTCTTGCCCTTCCAGCTTACTTGCTTGATTTGTTAGGCTCTCAACCTGTTCTCTTTTTATTTTTTTTATATGTGTTTGTAGAAATATAAATTTCCCTCTTAGTACTATTTTCATGGCATTCCAGATGTCTTGGTAAGATGTTTCTTCATTTTAATTTGTTTCCAGGAATCTTAATTTCTGTTTTGATTACTGTATTGACCCAGGAGTTGTTCAGCATCATGCTGTTTAGTGTCAACGTCTTTGTGGGTTTGGGGGCAATTTTGTTGATAGTGATATTTATTTTTATTCCACTGTGGTCTGAGAAGACGTATGGCAGTGTTTCAATCTTGTGAAATCTGTTTATGCTTGATTTATGGTCAAGAATATGGTCAGTCGTGGAGTACATTCCATGTATTGATGAGTAGAATATATATTCATCATTTCGTGTGTTGTGTAGAGTGTTCTGTATGTATCTACTAAGTCCATTTGGTCAACTGTCAAGTTGAGTTTCCAGATTTCTTTGTTGATTTTTTGCCCCAATGATCTATCTAGGGTTGTTAGTGGGTATTTAAGTCTTCAGCTATGATAGTGTTAGAGTCAATATCTTTTTTAATTTACTCAGTAGCTGCTTTATAAATACTGGTGCTCCTGTGTTGGGTTCATATATGTTTAGGGTGGATATTTCTTGTTGATGGATCAAACCTTTTATCATTATGTAGCATCCTTTTGTATCTTTTTAAATTTTTGATTGCTTAAAGTTTTTTTGTCTGATACAAAGTTTGTAACTCCTACCTTCTTTTGTGATCCATTCTCCTGGACATTTTTTTCCATCTTCCAACTTTGAGTATGTGGGTGTTCTTTATGGTGAGATGAGTTTTCTAGAGACAGTAAATTACTGGAGCATGTGTTTTTATCCAGTTTGCAATTCTTTACCTTTTCAGTGGTGCATTTATGTCATTCTCATTCAGGCTGATTATTGAAATGTGAGAGTTTCTCCCTGACCTAATGCTCTCATAAATCTGATTTGTTTTCATTTACCTTTTTGGTTTACATATGTGTGTGTTTTCATTTTAGTTGGTAACCTGTGTTCTGCTGCTTCTGTGTTTGTTTGTGATGTTATGAAGTACATGGAATTTCTTTTGCTTCTTTTTCTTCTGTGCACAGCACCTTTTTTAAGCATCTCCTGCAGCGCTCATCTTGAAGCAGCATATTCTTTTAGGGATTAGATGTCTGGGAAGGATTTTAATTCTTCATCTTGTGTAAAACTTAGCTTGACTGGATAGGAAATTCTTGGTTGAAATTGAGAACATTAAAGATTGGGGTCCAGTTCCTTCTGGCCTATAGTGCTTCTGCAGATAAATCTGCAACAATTCTGACTGATCTCCCCTGGTAGGTAGTCTGACCTTTTTCTCTTGCTGCCTTTAAGATTTTTTTCATTTATATCTACTTTGTTTAGGCAAATTACTATGTGTCTAGGGGTTGGTCTTCTCATAACATGTCTTACAGTGGTTCTCTGAATCTCTTGTGCTTGTAGAGCCATCTATGGCCAGATGAGGGAAATTTTCTTGAATGACCTAATGGAATGTTTGTTCCAGAGTGTTTTCTGTTTCTCTTTCTATTTCAGGTATTCCAATTAGACATAGGTTTGGTTTCTTGATAAAATTGCATATCTCTTGGAGAGTTTCTTCTTAAGTTTTTTTTTCCCCCCTATGTTTTTAAAAGTTTAGGTTAGCTCCATATTTTGGTCTTCAAGCTCTAAGATTATTTCTTCTGCCTGGTCAATTCTGCTTCCCATGCTTGTCAGTTTGTTATTTATTTCTTGGATGGAGTTCTTTATTTCTGTCATTTCTAACTATGTTTTCTTGAGTTTGTCCAGCTCTGTTGAAATTTCATTTAGTTTTATCCCTTGCTTTTCTTCATTTTTATTCTTTCTATGCAGTGATTCTCTGATCTCCTTAAGTACCTTCTGGGTACTGTCATTCTTGGAGATAGCCATTGTTTGTAACCCAGTAACGGTTCTTTCTAGCACTGGTTCCTTGCTGGACTCTGATGGTTACCAGCAGTTCATTGTTGGTTTTTCTTCATTTACAGCAGTTCTCTTACTTTTCTCTTTAATTATTTTGCTCAATGGAAAATGGAGAAGCAATCACCTCTGATATCTGCTCTACCTTTTGTCCTTCCTTGAGCCAAGGATCTGACTTTGTTCAATTACGAATTAGGGCTGGGGTGGAGTGGGGTGCTGTACTGTCTCTTTACAATTTTTGAGCACTTAATGGGGATGGGAAACAGTAAGGATTCAAAAGCTATTGACAGGTTATAATGTTTGCTATCTGGTGAAATGTGCCAGCTGAACATGCTCTCCATCTGTGCATAGTATGATCTTATACTGGGTATGCTTGCATAGACCCTGAGTCCAAGACAGGTTATAAGAGGAGAAAAAGTGGGTAGAAAGAAAGAAAAAAGGAAAGGAGGAGATAGGAAAAGAAGAAAGAAAAATAGAAAAATTTAAAAAAACACAAAAAACAGAGAAAGAACAAAAAAGAGAAATAAAATTAGCAAAGGAAAGAGAAAAACAACCAACCAACAAAGCAGCCAAATGAGATTATCAAACAAACAAATCAATACTGTTACCAGTCTCCTTCTCAGTCAGTTCCACTGTCTGGGTGGAGGGTGGATCTTCTAGGGTTCTGAATCTGACATTACCTGCCAGGGTTTGTGCAGTGGCAATGTTCTCTGAGGTTGCAAAGAGCAGCCCCAACGCCACACAGAGATCAGCGCCTAGTCTCAAGATGCTGTTCTTCTGTTTGGCAGAGGCCACCCCTGGAGCACTTCTCTGCCGGGCATTAGAGAGTCTGCTCAGTTTCTCTGCCAACTGCTGTTCCTGCCACTGCTGGGCCAATAGCTCCCTCTCCAGCAGTTACCAGTGTCCAGATCTTGGGACCTGATGGCAAGGCTCCGGAACCCTGTCCAGGCTTGGGGTGGCCTCTTCCTGTTGCTTCCTTGGGAGTCAGTTTGTTATTTATTTCTTGGATGGAGTTCTTTATTTCTGTCATTTCTAAGTATGTTTTCTCATTCCCTCTATGGCCCTCACTGCCAGCATTCAGCTTGCTCCAGCAGTTCTCCCCAGGAAAATCTCCCAACTTGTCTGCTGCTAGGTCTCCTGTGCTGATTGCATGCATCTGTGTTTGGACCCGTGTGGGGGTGGGGCGTTTGTCTCTCTGGTATCATGCACTTGAAGTATCCTCTCGGCAAATGATGGTCAATTTCAGAGGGATGTGGTGATCACCCCTCAATATCAGGATGCAGGCTGCTAGAATTGGGTAAGATAAAGTAGGTCTCTGCCCATTCCCAGGGCAGAAAAAATGGCGGTGGTTTGTGTTATCTTCTCTGGTATGGCTCAGTTCCAGATTTCTTTCCTGCGCTTTCTTTGTAGTCGCTACTGCCAGTGCCTGGCCTGTTGCTACAGGTGGTGGCATGTTCCAGTTCCCAGGTGTCAAGAGGCAGCTGGTCTCTTCTGCCTTTTCCTGAGAGCTTCCCTGGGAATGGTGAACCCTTCTATGCACAGTGGGTGCTGAATTCAGAGCAGAGCAAATTGTAGCTATTTCTGCTGGGGGTCCCTAGGGAGATTTGATCACATGTCTCCCCTCAGTTGGACATTCACTCACCCACTTGTACACACAGATGGATGCAGATTAGTACTTTTGTACACTCACCCATGCAGAGACTCATACTCTTACTGGATCCACCACCATCTTGCCCCTTTCTCTAATATTTTCAAAGAATTACATTTTGTTTCATTGATGTTTTTGCTTTTCTAATTCATTTCTATTTTAAAAAAATTATTTTCCTTCTGCTCATTTTGTGTTTAGTTTGTTATCTCTTTCTGCTTAGTTCTTTGATTGATGTTTTCAAAAATTGTATCATGGTAAGGTCTTAATTTTGAATTTTCTCGTTATAATAATAAACATTTGTTGTTACTGATTTCTCTCTTGGAAATGTTTGATTTGTATCACACATTTTGATACATTAACTTTTGTTTTTTTTAATTTAAAAAATTTTTATACTGTCAAATGATTTCTTCTTTGAACCATAAGTAACTTAGAAGTGTGTTGTTTAATATTATTTGGACTTAAAGATTTATTTTATTGTTTTAATTTATGTTGGTTGTGGTCTAAGAATATATTCAATATTATCTCAATTCTTTTAAATTTAATTCTATTTTTTATTCTTTATATTTAACCTTTCTTCATTTTTATATGTATATTTCTTATAAACAAAACTTCTGCGGAATTATACATTTTTACAAGTCAGTACAACAAAAATGTTTTTAAAAAGTATTTCTTTAAATTTGCAGTTCATCTATCGTTCAAATATATAGCAATTTTATTTTCATTTTTATATTTAAAATTTTTCCAAACCACTTTCTTTCTATCATTTTGAGTCCTTTTCTGCAAAGTAGATAACCATTATTATGTCTCTTGTGTAGTGTTCCAGAAGATTTTTTATGCATGAACAAATGAAATACATATTATTACTTTTATTTGTTTATAGGCACAAGTTTGCATAATAAGCATATTGTATTTCACTTTACAAAAAAATCTGAGTATTTTTCATATCAGTACATATAGAATTTTATTTATTTTGCTATTGCATAACATTCCATTCCATAAATTCTATTTAACTTGACTTCTGTTTACAGATATCTCCTATTTTCCTCTTTTTTGTCTTTAATATAATTCAGAAGTAAAAAATGTTGTGCATATTCATTTTGTACATGTGCAAATATATATATCTAATAAAGTTTAATAAATATGTATCTAAATAAATGGTAGTAAATGTATAAAAATATATACCTTTTAAATATGGATAGTTTTCCCAAATTCTCTTCTACAGGAAAAATAACAATTTACATTTCCATAAGCAATGTGTGAGATTGTCTGTTTTTGCCTAAACTCATCAAGAAAGTACATTAATAAACTTTTGGATATTTATCAGATGACTGAAAAGTTGTACTGTAGTATAGTTGTATAATCTTACATTTTCTTATTATTAGAGTAATTGAGCATCTCTCACATTTAGGAACTATGTTTTCTTCATATCCTTGGTTCAGTTTTCAACAGACTTTTCAATTTTTTTCTTCTTTTTTCAAAGAATTTTTTATATATCAAAAAAATTCCACTTGTTTTTGGTATGTGTTGTACATATATTTCTCAATATTTTATTTTATTTTTGGCTGTTTATGATACTTATATATCATTCAGAATTTTATATTTATGGAATTCAATTTATCAGTCCTCTAAAAAATAGTTCCTAAATTTGGGTCTTGATAAAGATTATAGAGAATTATCCTCTGTTTTCTTTTAGAATTGTCATGTTAAAAATGTATTTAAATTTTTAAACTACTTGGAATTAATCCAGAATGTGAAAATTCACTCTTCTTTTTGCCATTTTTCCCCAATGTCATTCATTAAATAGTTCATCTTTCTGTTAGTTTTTTAAGATACTAAATTCTATATTAGAAAATTTGGCAAATCTTATCTATATTTAAAAGTTATAAACCTTAGCATATACAAAATGTCTTTATTCTGGTCATCATAGTATCTGACACCCTAATAAATCTGATTTTATTTGTTGTTTCTGCTGCTTTTGTTGTTTCTACCATTTTTTTCTTTTTGATGACTTGTTTCCTCATTCCTCTTCTGTTTTTTGAGACTTTATTTGTGGGAGTCTGAGGTCTGATTTAAGAGAGAACATTCAATGGAGTGAACTAGAGTTTGCTTGAGTCAGTCTACCAATTTGATGTTATCAATTCAGGACCACTTACTTGTTTTTAACTTTTGAAATGGTTGCAAATTTACAAAACAGTTGCAAAAGTGGTACAAAAAAATTCTCTTGTATCTGTCACCCAGACAATCAGATTTCACATTTCACTCCATTTGCTTTATTATTCTTTTCTGAACCATATGAAAGTGGGTGCATTCAATTTTTCAATATTTCAGCAAGTTTTTTCAAAAACAAGAGCATTTCACACAGTCTGCTATCAAATGCAGGAAATGTATCATTGATACAACCAATATATAAAAAAGTGTCCACATTCACATTTGCCAGTTGTTTCAATTATGTTCTTTTTAGAAGAAAATGTTTTCACCCCTTTAGTCTTTTTTAATCGGAACATTTTTATTTCATTGATATTTTTGAAAAGTACAGGCTACTCATTGAATGTCTTTCTGTCTGTATTTGTCTGATGTTTTTTCTTATGATGAGTTTCAGATTATCTGGTGTGGATACATAAATGACATTCTTTCTTCAGTAGAGAACCACCCTAAACAAATGTAACTGCTTATCCTGGCTTTTTTGTACCATAAAGTAATATGTATGTTTACCTCAAAGCAGAGTAAGGGCTGACTGGGGTTACTCACAGTAGGGAGGGCCTCTGCCCTATGTACAGCTAATGCTAAGTCAAACAGGCCTTCTTCTCACCTCATTTTGTAGGAGAGGGTTTTGTTGGTGTTGTTTTCTAACTCACCTTTTCACTAAGGTTATGGACCTTGACAGTTAACTGCTTTATGTGGAGGTCTTTATTCTCACACTGCTCTTATGTCCACAGGTCATCCTAACTTACCTGTGGCTATTAAAATCTAAAGCTCTTGGTTTTCTGGAAGTGGCAGTACCCTTCAGGGCCCCAGGCAGTATTAGTGCTTGTTTTCTAATCTGAATTTGTATTCCTGCTTAGTTGTAGACCTCTGTGGTTTTTCCTGACTTTGTTGTAAACTTAACTATGCATTTATAAGTATTAACTTCTTATGTTGCACTTTAAGTGATTTTTTTTTTTTTTCAGTATGAGGGTCTTCTGAATATTTGGTCAGCCATATTGCTAACAGATATTGAAGACATGTACTCTTGATTTCTAATTTCAAACTCATTCACTGATTTTCTTATTTTCTCACTTATTAATTCATTCAGAAAATACTACTGAGCAACTTTGCCAGGCAGTAGGAACCCAAATTTAATCTTGTCTTCATTTTCCCTCTACCTCCTTATTCCTTCCTTCTGAATTTAACCTAGAAATGGTTTTTAAACCAAGTAAGTTAACATAAAAATTCTTGTTTTATCCTGATCATTCCAAGAGAATCAGGTCCTCCCCTGAGCTCCCACAGCACTCTGTAAATCCCTTTCCTTTCCATTCTGCTTTCAATAAGAGCATTAATTGTGCCAAATTGAGGGTATTCACTACCCCTGTTCTTAAGGAACTAAAGGAATGATGGAGACTGCAAACATCAAAACTACTGGTTGCAAAATTTCAATAATAATAACAATAATTTGTTATTGAAACACACTGCACAGCACTTCTCTGTGCCAGTTCTAAATGCCTATGTGTATTAACTCATTTAGTTATCAGAACTACCATATAAGTAAGGTATTATTTTCTATCCATATCTTAAATATGAAATATCTGAACAACAGAAAGATTGGTAAAAGCTAGGAAGCTGCAGTATAGCTTTCCAAGATGTGAATCAAAGCAGCTAGACTTGAATCAAGGCAATTGACTTGTTTGCAGTCCTCATGCTAAACTGCATTCAGAGAAGTATGTACGAGATATAGTAAGCGATCCACAGGTCTCATTTATTTATGCGACTGCCTTGCATGAATAATATTTGCACTTTTCACAACAATTAGTCCACTGCCTTGCACCCAGCAGGTGTTAAATACATGTTTGTTAAACTGAATTTTCTTGGGCTAGCTCATGGGAAGTGGGATTTAAAGAGCACTGGCAGAAATAGAAATTCTGTTGATATCAACCAACAAGGGGGTTGTCTATATCTATTGAACAGACAGGGTGAAGTGCAAGGCAGTTCCCAAGTGTTCACTTCTGTTGTTTGCTGATCAGGAAGGACTGAGCAGCTGTCTCTGTAAAAAGTCCCAAGAGGTATCTGTCTGCCTGCTAAGACTTTCGAGATATTGGAAGGCCTCTGTTCCCTGATATCTATTGTGGTCTTTCTAAAGGGCCTAGAGTTCTAGCATTTTTCATTTAATTAACTAGGAGATATTAAAGGCTCTTATTAAGATGTTACTCTGTCCAGAAAAAAAATAGACATTTAGCTCTTACTAACTAATAACATCTTTTCTCTAATTAATTCTTTTAAATCAACTTGTTTATTCAAGCTTTAGTATATGTAATTTGATTTTTAAAAAGTGAGGAGGGGGAAGCAGGACCATATAAAGATCAAAGAAAGTCATCTGAATATGGGGTCCTGGCTGGCAGAAAGGCACCTTTTCCACTACAGAGCCCTGATGGAACATGCTTGAAGTGTGTCTTTATCACCTACTTTACTTTGTTTTGCTTCATACACCTTAGGACTGGGCTTTTCTTTTCATACCTATGTTGCGTTAGCCCAATCAAAACTCCAACTGTCACTGGGGTTTTGCGATTTGACGTTGAAGATGATTATGGGCTAATAAAACAATTAATGGTTTTCACTAATCCATGGCCATTTTTAAACCGTGACATGTTTTAGGCCTAATTACATTTATTGAACAAGATATTAGATTATAATTTTGTGCATACTACATTCAAAATGTATTAAATTTAACCATAGTATATTTTACAATATACAGTTTTACCTAAAAAATTCAAGGCCAGGTCCAGCGATTCAGCCTGTACTCCCAGCACTTTGGGAGGCTGAGGTTAGTGTATTGTTTGAGCTCGTGGGTTCGAGAACAGCCTAGGCAACTTGACAAGACCTTGTCTCTACAATAAATCAAAAAATTAGCCAGGCGTGGTTCTGCTGCTTGGAAAGGCTGAGGCGGAAGGATCGCCTGGGTCGACACGAGGTAGCAGTGAGTGTGCCACTGCACTCCAGTTTGGGTAACAGAGTAAGACTCCAACTCAAAAAAAAAAAAAAATCAAGACAGTATAACATGAAGAAAATGCCAGTATTTAAACAGACACACAACTTTCTTAATTTTTTTTGTAGAATTCCACTTGGTTAACATCTTCATTTCCCTAGTCTCCACGATTTTCTTGGATTTGAGGACCTCCACAACTGAGACTTCATTTTACACTAACCCTGACTTTCAGCATCAGTCATGCTAACTGTATTCTTGTCCTATATATGTACCATGTTTCTTCTATGTTCCTACTTTTTACCACTGTCGTCTCAGGACTTAGCAGACTGCCTGTCATTCCAAATTCTGGTACATAGCAGCTTAAGGTCCTCAAGCACTGAGACTATATGTTTTATCATGTGTATCCAAGTGTACTACAGATGACTAATGGATATTAATGGAATGAACATTTCTCACTCCTCTGAGCTCCTGTAGAAATTATGGTCTGTAGTACATTATTTAGAACTTAGTTACTAAATATATTTTTCTACCATTTCCCAGAGGATTTTTAGTACTTTATTGATGAAATCAAAGTATAACATAAAATGTTTAATATGGATTTAAGTAAAATGAAAACAAAAGAAATAGGAAATTTTAGTGACAAGAATAAAATAGATTATAATACTTGGATGATATAATTGCCTTAATTTCCTGGAAGTACTTGTGAAAATTAATGTGTCATATTAATTTTTCACAAAATAATAGAAGATGAATTTAAAATCTTTTTAAAACCAAATTTATAGATGAATATAGCACAAGTATTTTTACATAAAGGACATTGAAAGATAAGTTAAAAATATCTTTGCTTATCTTTTTGATTTGCTTTGTTTTAAGTTTAGAGAAGCACAGTTTAAATGAATGGGCCTTAGAAAGAAATGTGTGGAGGAAATAATATTCAACTATAATTCAGTGAAGAAATTTCTGTAAGAAGCTGAGGCGACAACCTGAGTATTAGAATATGCATTCAGCTGTGAGTAACAGAAATCCAAGGTCAACTTTGTTTTAATAAGCAAGTATATATTTCCTTTTTGCCTAGTGACCTAGAAATACAAAGCCTCAGACTGGCTCCTGGGAGGCTACCGAAGTCATTTGTGGACCAAGATTCTTTCTGTCTTGCTGCTTTATATATCTGGAGTGTTGTCCTTGTTGTCACCATTCACAATCGCTCAGTCTTACATTCTCAATCTGGTGAGTGGAAGGAGAAAAGTTTAGAGACGTGCACACATTCTTTCTGCTCATATCATAATGACCCATACATTGTCATATGGCCATATCTGACTACAAGGAGACTAAGATACATTTTTGTTATCCTAGGTGACTGGTAAAATAAGAAGTCTTTGAAAAAAGGACAATGAATGTTAAAAGGTAGTATTGTCTTTCATAACTAGTTTCCAACTTTCTTTCCTGGTGTCTAAATTAACATGGAGAAAATAGATATGTATTTTACAAGGTTTCTTAAATGTCTTAGATGAGCTCTGGACAAACACTATTTTTATTTTAAAATGAATTCACAAAAGTCATGGTTAACATGAATATTTTATATTGCTTGATAAAGTACAGACCCTCACACAAGGGATTCCAGAGGCAAGGAAGGGAGAGTGCATGCCTTGTTGTGGAAGTGACCACATACTCTTCTATGTCCAGCTAAATGGCAAGTCACACTGGCATTGGAACAATTGTAAGAGAGACACAAAGCTACTTTCAGAAGGATCTTGGATTAGTGTTAAGCTTTATCTCTAATCCAGAGACTAAGAAATCCTAATTCTAGGTCACAGAGACAGTAGTACTTGACATTTCAGAGAAACTACTTTGGGCTTTGTGTCAGTTAACCATTGCCACAATAATGCAGCACTATAAAACTCTTCCAAATGTAATGGCTCAAAACAACAACCACTTATTTATCTTACAGTTCTGTGAGTTATAAATGCTGACAGAGATTGGAAGGACTCTGCAGCAGCAGTCAGGTGTGGGTCAAGTAGGCTGTTCTTTGGCTCTTATTTGGGCGTGCTAGCCTTGGCTGAGAGAACTGGATGACTTGGCTCTGCTCAGCCCCATGATCTGTCACCTTCAGCAAGCATTCAGGCAGAGGCAGGGGTCCAAGTGAAAGAGTGGATGCCTGCAAGGGAAAAGTTATTTCTGGCCATTTCTATGAACAGGAACAAGTCACAAGCCCAGTCCACAGCTGAGGCATAGGGCAATAGATACTACTTCTTGATGGTAAAAAACCATGAAGTCACATTGCAAAGGCCTAGATACGGGAAGGAGTGAAGATTTTGTTATCTGTCTATCACCATTATTTAATCTGATGTGTTGTGCTTCTAGCAAAAGCATAATGCACTGGAAAAATTAAAAGTAATTTTACCTTAGTAAAAAAAATTTCTAGTTTTTTTTGTTTTCCAGAAAGTATGAGGAATCTAGGTAAGAGGAGATGTTAGCTGCCACCTCTGGATTGCATTGAAAAAATGGGGATATATAATAGGGAAAATACTGCTGCTTATGATATAATTTACAGGCATTTAATTTCTGCTCTAAATCACCTCTGTTGAGAGATAAGCAGTATAAATTAGCAGAGAAATCAATTTCTAATAATGCTATTGATGATATGTATACATTTGTTTAAGTTAGGTTAAAAAACATTGTATTATGGTGTTATAAAAGACTGAAATGAAGGTTTCTGAACTCTATTCCTTGTGGAAAATCATATGGCCAAAAGATGCATGACACTGGATAAATTTCTAACCTCTGAGCTGCAGTTTCCTCATTGGTAATATCAGTCTTATAGGATTGTTTTGAGGCTTAAATAAGATAATGATGCAACATTCTTAAGAGAGTATCTCACAGATGAGTGTTCAATAATGATAGTCTCTTTCTTTGTAATCAACTGAAGGGTAACAGTTTTACTTCTCTCTGAATGCAGATATATTCAAAATTCAAAACAAATGTAAGGACTTTCAGTAGAATAGAGAAAATTGATGATACACATTTGCTGCCATTTTCTTTCTTTTTTTTTTTTAACAATAAAGGGACATCAGAAAAAATGAGTCATTATTTTGGAAACTGAGAAGCCAATGAAAAAGTGAATAACTGGGTTATGTCCAGAGAAAGTTGAACCCTAAGATGGAAAAGCAGGAAGTGTGGGCAGGCTGATCAAGGTTGAGACAGGGATTCTTCCTGAAAGTGCAGGAGCATTCATATCAGAGAATTGGTTGGTGGTCTATAAGAAGTAGAGAGAAACCACTCAGCACAAAACTGAAGAATTATGAAATGCTCAGTATGTTGAGACTCTCAGAAACAGCTGAGGGGTAATTGCATTGTTGAAAACAGGGAGATGCAGGAACAGTCTATGACTGAATGACAGGAAGATTCCTGGCCTCCCTCTCCCGCTTGGATCTGGGAAGAATGCCCAAGAATTACCAAAAGCATAAAAACCTTCTAATGTTGAAGACAAGGAGTGCCCATAAGATATGAGGTTCATAGGCAACAGAAACAATTCAGGAGACAAATGAAAACTTCACAAAAATATGTAACTCAGATTCTCAGAAAATTAACAGAAAATATTACAGTCAGAGAATAAAAATGTAAGAATGCAAAAGAGAAACAATCAGAGGACAAAACAGTTGCCTTAGCAATTAAGTAGATATAGAAAGAGTAAGTTTAGTAAGAGAATTAGAAGGTAAAATTGAGGAAATCTCACAGATATAGAACAAAAGTATTAAAAATGGAAAGCAGAAAGACCAGATAAGAAAATTAGATGATGAGTTCGGAGAGTCCATTTTCTATTTCTTTCTTTAATTTTTTGTAGAGATAGAGTCTTGCTATATTGCTCAGACTGATCTCTAACTCCTGGGCTCAAACAGTCCTTCTGCCTCAGTCCCCCAACATGCCCAGATTACAAGTGTGAGTCACTGCACCCAACCTGAGAGTCTATTTTTAAGTAACCAAGTTTCAGGAAAATAGTGTCAAGAGACATCAGGGAGAATTTCATAAAAACAATAACTAAGGAAAATTCTCAAACTGAAAGATATGGATTCCAGATTGGAAAGATTCACCAAGTACTTCAGAACAATGAATGGTCACTGTTTTTAAGTTATTAGAATACTATGTTCTAAAACTGATTACTCACTGCTTCTAAGTTATGTAGAATGTTATAATGTTCTAAAAAACTGTCTACACATGTATAATTTTAATAAAAAATAAACACTGGGAGAAACAGTTAAGAATGCTGACTAGGGAGGGGCATTGCATGCCAGTTCTCCTCAGAAGGAAAATAAAAGTAAAGTTGCTAGTGAATGCCTGAATTTCAAGTGGAAAATGGAGGGAGAGGAATCTGAAAACCTAAGGCACCCAAGCAAGGAGGTTGAGGCACTCAGAGAAGGAGAAAGGAACAAGAGTCTGAGACTGACCACTGAGGTGCTTGGAGCTAACTGGAAAGGGTATATGGGATTGCCTTCCTTCCCCCCTCACCCCTTTAATAATCTGTTGACAGGTGAACATCTGGGGAGGCCCTCTTCCCACATGATCCATAGCAGCACTTTCAGCTCCAGTCAGAGATCTTTCTAGAGAACTGGGTGGTCAGCTCTGCAGCCATGCGGAACCTCCCCTACACCAAGACTTAGGTCTAGACAGCGAGTTTCACACTAGTTCACCATACATAAGCCCTCTGCTCTGTCAAGTGATTGTCCTTCCAAGAACCACTGCATAACTAGATCACCCATAGACTTCTCCCACAACTCTCTCTGACTCTGGCAAGCACATGGGCTTGGTGGGTCTCCAGAAAGTAGTGGATTTTCTACTTAACCTCTTGCA
>CAUYQG010048456.1:0-11761 GCA_963574415.1 Tarsius wallacei
TGAGTTGGAGTCTCACTCTGTCGCCCAGACTGGAGTGCAGCGGCTGCTCCCGGCCACCGCAGCCTCGATCTGCTGGGCTCTGGCGATCCTTCCGCCTCAGCCTTCCAAGTAGCTGGAACTACAGGCGCGCGCTACCACGCCCAGCTAATTTTTTGATTTATTGTAGAGATGAGGTCTCGCTTGCCCAGGCGGGTCTCGAACCCACCGGCTCAGGCAATCCACTCACCTCAGCCTCCCAAGGCGCGGGATTACAGGCTGAGCCACTGAGCCCGGCTCCAATATGTATTCTAAAGCCAACCGCATCCCATTCTCTCAATGCCAACAACTATAGTATAATCCACTATCACCATCAATTCCCATAATTCTTCACCTGTTGCTATCACATGTCTGTCCCCAACCTTCCCATTCTGGAGTTTATTTTCCACAGTAGTCAAAGTAAACTTTGCAAATGCTAAATAAAACCATCTTACCTTCCACTCCCATGATTTCTAGTCAACATTCCAATGGTTTTCCATTGAGAGCAAAAAAAATTTTAAACATCTAATAATGAACTAAAAAAGTTCTACGTGATCTCACTTCTGCTTTCCTCTCTGACGTCATCTGCCCCTACTTTCTTCACTATGACACAATGGCCTTGAACATGCCAAAATTTTTGCACTTGCTGTTTTTGGTACAGGCTGCTCTCCCTTGCCTTCTTAGTAACAGAACTCCCAATTTCTCAGGGCCACATGGTGTCCTGGAATAGAGTACATATACAGCCTGCCTTGTAGCTAGATGTAACCAAAGGATTACACTCTACCAAAGGGATCTAAGCAGAAGTATTGTGTGTCACTTTCAGGAAGAGACCTTAAATATTGAGAAGGTATATCTCTTCAGGCCTTCGTGGGTCAGACTAGCTAAGTGTAATATGGCAGCTCAAGATTGGAGTGTGAGGTTAAACAAATGCAAATCAACAAGAGGAATCAAAAGTCATGAAGGGCAAGGCAGCAATATAGATAGAATCTGGGTCCAGATGATCATCCAGCTGTGGTTACCTACCTCTGAGAGGGACAGACAGCATACTCCTATCCTGTTTAAGTGGTTTTGACTTGAGACTGTTCCCCCTTTCTTTGCAGAATAATTTTCCCCACAGATCCCTGCCTCCTTTTCACTTGTCAAGTCTTCCCTCAAATGACAGCACTTTAGAGGTGCCTCTGTTCAGCAGAACTTTCCCTCTCTGTTATCTCTACCATGCGGTTCTGTGCTTTCTTCTTTTTAGTACATGACAGCACAAGGAACTATTTCTCTACTTTTTTAATGTCTGTCTCCTTCCATTCAAAGGTAAGTTTTTTTTGGGAAGTGGAGGTGAAGGGGGTGTCTTCTATGGCCTCCAGCACTTAAAAAAGAATGAAATCCCTATTTTTTTGACTGGCTGAATTCTAATATGTATAAATGGGCTGATTTGAGGTTTCCTCCAAATACTGGTTAGTTTTCTTTCTCATCTTAAATTAGTGGGATTTAATTCAGTCCAACATTTATTGAGCTACTACTGGTGGTAGTAGCTGGATAAACAAAGATCAAAGAAGACACGGTGGTAGACACTGGATAAACAAAGATCAAAGAAGACAAGGTCCATGCCACCCGGGGTTTCATAGTATAATAACACTGCAATCTGTACTTCTCAGAGTAGCATTAAGTATTGAAGGAGTAAATGATATGTTGATGGTAATTTTTGTTCTGTGTATACTTAGAAAGCAGCTTAGACTTTACACATAATTTTCATTTTTGGATCCACTTTTGAAACACACTATAATCATTACTTTAGTGTTTTGACTATCAAAAAATATGAACATTTCCAAAATAGTTTCAAAATGCTATTAAACACCAAATTATTAAAAAAATTCTGTCATTGCACCATCATCCTCTCAAAATCACGTTCCAGAATTCAAAGACTTTGACTACCCTCTGAAAATAGTGACAAGGAGGATTCTACCAAAATCACACAGAAAGTTATATACACAGTTCTTTTATTGAGACTAAATTTTCCCAAAAGAGGCAGCTCCCAAAAGTCTCTTCTATCAAAACATTCTCTGAGCACTCAAATAAGAAATTATCCATGTGGTTAGGACCATTTCTTGGTCTAATTTTATTTAAGGTGGGAGATTGAAAATTAAATCTGCAAAGTCTTATGAAATAATCCCAAATATTACATCTATCCAATCCAAAATTCTCTACCACCATCTAAGATGACTTTTGAGAGGCTGTATTGCTTGTGTAAATTCTAGACTTGGAACATTTTATAAAAAGCACAATCACTAGCTCAGAGGTGGATTCTGAGCCAGAGTCAAGCCTTGAAACAACTGAAGCCAGACAGCTTGATTGCACGCTTGTGAGAGAGAACCACCCAGAACTACTTGAGCCAGAACTACCCCGCTCAGCTGCTCCTAGAATCCTGATCCACGAGAACCCTGTGATATAATAAATCTTTGTGGAGTTTGTTTATTCTTCTAAAAGTACGATCATTAGTAGTTCTATTTCCAGATTATGTGATGACGTGACATATAGTTTTAAAACATGATTTAATATTTATTTTAGACAACACTTCAGAGTTAGAAGGAACTGTTGGTTTAAAAGTGGGATTTGGAAAGAGAAAAGAACAGGACCTGAAACTGTCCTGAGCCATGTGGCTTGGGCAAGTATCTTAATAACAACTCTAAGCCACAGTTCTCTGAGAGTCAATGTGACAAATAAATGAGATCAGGAAACGAGATCACAGTGCCTGACATACTGGCATACAGTAAGCAGCCAATAAATGTTCACTGTGCTGTCAGTGAGAACACTGATGATGATGGCAAGAGTGAGCCCAGACCTGAACCCAGGTCTGGCTGCCTCCAAACTCAATCCCATTTCACTATTTCTTGTTCCGATTTTTTCATTCCTCGTTGCCAATCTAGGACATCTAGAGGAGAGTTCAGCTCTGATTTTAAGGCATGGATGCTGCAAAGCCTCTAGGGGTTGAGTTTGTTCAACCCTATCACCACGGCAGGTAATTTGTGCAACAGAAAGGACAGAGATTGAATGGAGAGGAAGTGCCAACTCTCCACGTGGGGGACAAGGCACCATATGGCTCTGCAATTAGGGAGGAAGAAGACTGCCAAGGACAAAAATAACTTTAGCAAAATTCAGTATGGCTGGTAGGAGAAGTCAGTTCAGGTCACCCCTTTCTTGGTGGTGTTCTTGTTCCCCAAGGGACATTACTGACACTCCTTACCATGGATTTGAAAAGGATCAGAAAGATGAAAAAGAAGTTTGAAGATAGTGGATATTTCTAATACCAGGTTATTAAAACAATTTTTCCCTTTCCTAAAAGCCTAGTGCAGCTGGGCTCAGTGGCTCAGCCTGTAATCCCGCGCCTTGGGAGGCTGAGGTGAGTGGATTGCCTGAGCCCACGGGTTCGAGACCCGCCTGGCCAACTTGGCGAGACCTCATCTCTACTATAAATCAAAAAATTAGCTGGGCGTGGTAGTGTGCACCTGTATGTAGTTCCAGCTACTTGGAAGGCTGAGTGGAAGGATTGCCGGAGCCCAGCAGGCTGAGGCTGCGGTGGCCGGGAGCGGCTACTGAACTCCAGTCTGGGCGACAGAGTGAGACTCCAACCCAATTAAAAAAAAAAAAAAAAAAAAAAAGCCTGGTGCATGAACAGCTCTTCAAAGGAAAGATCTGCTTCAATACAAGATTATTGTTAACTTTGAAGAAGTTTAACAACTTCACTCTCCTTGTCACCAAAAGAAGGCAGGTGAACTAGATGAGATGCCTCATCTTGTAGTTCTGAAAGTCTGTCGTCAATAAGCCTGAGACAGCAATGGGAAGAGGAGGGAGAAAACTGTGTAGATTCAACCCTACCCAGGGTCGATGAGTGAAGTGTGTGCCCAAGGAAGAGAACAGAGAACCAGCCTGGTCAACTTAGTGAGATCTCGTCTGTAAAACAGATCAAAAAATTAGCCGGTATAGTGGCACGCGCCTGTAGTTCCAGCAACTTGGAAGGCTGAGCCTGAAAAATTGTAAGCATGCCACTGCACTCCAGCCAGGGTGACAGACTCAAATGAATTTCTGCAAGGATACAGGCATGCTTCATACTAGGAAAACACTGAACACAGCAATCTTTTAAACCTGGAAAGCAATCCAAATGTTCAGTTTCTTTCTCCTCTAATTAAATGAAACTATCAATGACATTCAAATACCATCATTCATTCAGCTGAAAGCTATTTTATGCATTTGACTACGAGGGATGACTCAAAGAAAAAAAAGGTGAGGTCTGTATTTGGCAAAATGAGAATTAATATTTCTTAAAATAGAGATTAGTTAGGTAATCTCTATCTTAATTATGACACCTCAGTATTTTTTCTTGACAGCTTATAGTCAAAATCACCCTTGATTGCTACTTCTTTGGTTAAATAGCAGCTGAGGAAGCTGGCTTGGATTCAAGGACCATGTTGAATTTTTAAAAATACACAAGACACTAGAATCACACCCACTTGGTGAGATACTCACACCATGAGGGGCATGCAGAAACAGAAAACAAATGGAAGAAGCCAACTCATGCCTCAACTCCTGTTCACTCTGGCACCTTTACCTGCCATGTGGAAAGGCAGCTGGCATAGACTGCATTACTCAAATGTTCTCCCTGATCTTTAAGCTAGTAAACAGTGTTGACTTTGTGTCTGTTATATACATGTATATGGATGTTTCACTCTACATTGTTATCATTTTTATTCTAGTTTTATCCTCCCTTCCAAGCAGTGAGTTCAATGAAGGCTGTATTCATCTTTGCACAGTACCTCCTAGCATATTGTATGCTCCTGGCTTCTAGCACTTTCCACACAGGAAAGTCTCAGGAAAGCTGCACTGGATAATATGAGTTTTTTTTTAAAGTGACCTGCATACATACATATCCCTCTCCCTGAACTATTACTATAGCTTACCCTTCCTGGGGGTTTTTACAAAAAAGGATGAGCCATCTGACTGGCCCTCTGCAACAGTTATAAAGGCAGATGGAATCAAAAATAATTACAGTATCTTTTCAAAGGAGATAATCTTTTGAATAGGGTGGGATGTGATTTACATTGGAAGTATACTGTTTGTGTGTGTCTAGTCTCCACTTCCCATTTTCCTGCACCCAGATTCCAGTTCTAGAGATGCATGTGCCCCTGACCTAGCTAATCATGTGGCCCTGACCCAGCTAATCAACATGGAGCATTCTCTAGTCAAAGTGTCTAGGGATGGTCACAGGATGCAGGTTAATCTGACTAGATTCAATTCTCTGGACTTCGGTTGTAACCACTGAGAAAACGCAGCTCACTTTTCATGAAGGTTGCTAAGCTGCAACCATGGGGATCTAACACTGCCAGGAACAATCCCATCCCCCACTGGAGATGCGACTGAGAATGACACCAAGGCAGCAAAGGAAAGAACAGAGATACAGGGACAGATTCATAACATGCTTTGGGTATCTAGATCCAGTCATGCCTGTAGATGGTATACCTTTGGACTTTTTCATTACGTGAGACAATATGTTCTTTTCTGTTTGAATCAGCTTGAATTCAGATCCCGGCTATGACAGTGGAAAAGAGTTTTAAGCATAATACAGGTGTTACTGAAGACACAGGTTCCTAACACTCAGGTTTTTCACAATATGTTCTGACCTACTTTCTCTACCTCATCTGACATTACCCCTTCCATTCCATGAGTTTAAATTCTAAATGCACTCCACTATATATTGTCCATGAACAGACCAAACACGTTTTTGCCAACAAGCCTTTGCCCATGCTATTACCTCTCCTATGAAATCCTCCCTTCCTCCCTCCTCTGCCCAGCAAACTCCAATTGACACCACAAAGCCCGTTTTTCTGTGGAAGCCATACCCAACACTCACAAGCAGGAACAATCACTTCCTCCTCTATCTATGTTCCCCATGATTTATGGTACCTTTGGCATCTGCCACATTGGTTTACTGTTATTTGTTCACGTATCTCTCCACAAACTGTAACTTATCACCTTAGTCTCCTCATCACTCAACAGTTACTAAGTGGGAGGAAGGAAAGCAAAGAAGAGGAGAGAAGCAGAGAAGGAGAATGGATTCCAGAAAGTGGCCATACCTTATAAAACAAGCAATAAAATCAGGAAAGTATCACTGGATTCAAATATTTCCAAAATAACCTTTCAACCTTTCGCCTTCCACCAAAGAATCACTAGAGTATATTAAGTGAATACAAAGGAAACAATCACCGTTAAACTAATAGGCAAATTAGGATTCCATGCTCTCTCCCTATGCCCTGCAAATTAGACATTTAAAGAGACAGATTGGGAAGTTAATGATCTTTTAAATGTAAACACAATCGTTTCTCCCCCTTTGCTTTTTTCACTAACCTACAGGTTGGAGTATAAGGATGAAACCAGAAGGCAGCATTCCTGGGAATCAGAAAAGCAATGGTCTCAAGACTTCCAAATTCTCAGTACAAAAACCAAAATACCACATGCTTTATGTGGACTGACTCAGAGAATATTCTTCGGCCAGACTAAAAGGTACACAACCACCCTTCAGTGTAGTGATGAAACACCAATATCTATCTCTCTCTCTCTCTCATCCAAAAACATTTTCCTTATTTGTTCAGCATATTCTGAAAGAAATGATCGATCCAGAGGTCAACCCCCTTGAGGTAGATTCATACGAAGTTAGCCTGGGTTTAACTGCAATATCACCAAAGACCTTAGAAAGGTGGCAAATAAAAATGTGAGGACTATCAAAAGAAGCAGATAATTGAGCTGAAAAATTAATTACAGCTGCAATGTGATTATCTTCAATCAGGAAGAGCCTCTAGATGCTGCCCTCTCATCTAACCCTCCAGAGTGAGACCTGTCTGAGCCAGGGGGACAAGAAGAACAGCAGTCAAACCCAGAGCAGCCACGAGCTCTCCGCTGGGTCCTCAATATTACTCTTCTATGAAACAAGACACACATACCAGCTTCCATCAAACAGAAAAAAAACGCTCTTCTCCACAATACTGCCGAGAGGTCATATGAAATGGATATCCCATTCTTAAGGAACAAGAACAACAACAAAAAAGATGCCTGTGTTCTTTTAACCTGCATCCGCATTTGTTATCATGGGCCAAAGCATATGTGCTCAATAACGCGGGTGTAAGGAAACATACTTGGATCAAAAGCAGGGCATGGCTTTCCCTCCTATTCCTAGACACAAAGGGAGCTGGCTTCCTGGGCACTCTAGCAGACTGTGGCAACTAGTTAGCATATGAAGAGAGGCCTGTGCCTGTACCCACTTTCTGGAAACAAAAGAGGTCTGTTGTCAATATAAATACAGTTTACATACCAATGGTTTCTAATTAACCTTTCACCAGTAGTTTTGACCACAAGTGCATTTTCCTTCTTGGCCTCAGGCAACCTAGGAAAGGACTAACCCTAGACTTCTTCGTTTTCGCTAATCATAGGTTTTAAGAGGCTTTAAACAAAGTCGGAATTTGAGTAGCAACTCTGTCATTTACCAAGTAGTGAACTTGGGCAAGTAACTTAACCCTGTCTCTCCATACACTCACTTCTGCAGAAAAGGCATAATAGTTTTGCCATAAGTTCAGCAGGAATATTAGACTAAATAACATATGGAAAGTGTTTATCACCAAGATGGGCCCAAAGAGAAAGTCACAAACCACACACAATGACAAACTTATGCTTAGGCGTTCAGTAACATCCAAACTGAGATAAATATTCTAGATCAATGCTCACAACCAATGGGAAAGAAACTTACTTTATACGTGCTTCCTCGACCACTTTATCTAAAATAACAACCCCTCTTTATTTTCTGCCCCCTCACCCTGCTTTATTATTTTACATCACAGCAAATATCACTCCCTGCCATTTAACATTTGTTTTTCTACATCAATTCTCCTTAATGGTACGTACCCTTGGTTGAGCTCAATGCTATATTCCCAGTACCTAAAATTGTGCCTGCCAAGAAGAGACCCTAATAAACATCTGCAGGGGGATAGAATGAATATAAGTTCAAAAAATATATAGGGGGGTATCCATTTTTATATTTTTTGAGGAGGAGGGAGCTGTATTTTTATTAAAAAGATTTTTGATACTGCAGGCTGCTATTTTGCATCTAAAATGGAATTATCATCATTTCATTCAACAAATATTTACTGGACAGCACATTTCACAAAGCTACCTGTTAGGGGCTGAGACAGATTCTGCCCTAAAAGAGGTTATAATTCAAACACACTATGTAGCATTCTCAACGAACAATCATTCTTCCTTCACTGGTAACTGCTTTTCTCCTTTCTTCCACGTGGTGATTGCAAATGCAGCCATGTTGGTAAAATGTAATAACCAATGTGCTGTGAGAAGGAAGAAGGCAGATGAGCTAGGAAGAGCAGCGAGGCTGAGAGAGGGCTTCAGGGCTCCCCATGGTGCAGTAAGTCCCAGGGCCCAACTGCTACTAAATCCAGATGGTGTACGTTTCAAAATTTTTTTGAAAAATAATCAGGCAATACATATCTAGAACTTTTTAAGGAGTATAACCTTTTCTAGGAAAATCTACTCTAAAGAAGTAAACAGAAATCTGAACATATATTAAAGCATGAAGATGTTCATCATAGCTATTTAAAAAGGGAAGACTAATCATTTTAGAAAGAATAATTAATGAACACCTCTCATCTCATGACACGATACTATTTAACAATTCAAAATATGTATTTGAGGAAAACAAGATTATATAAGAAAATAGTCACAATATCATGTTAAATGAAAAAAGCAAGATATGAAATTATAGATACAGGCTAATGCCATTTATCTATGCCTTATGTATATGAGTATATGTATGTTAGTGTAGAGAGAGAAGTAGAAGTTAACATCAATGCAGATATATAAAGGAGATATAACCAAATATATATCATGATTATTACTGAATTATGCAATAAGAAATGTTCTTGCATTCGTGGTACCTTGTATGTCTTACAGATGGTCTCAAGGGTAATTATCATTTTATTTTCAAATGATGTATTTTACCATAAAATATCACCCAGTCTTCTTTTTTTTTTTTTTTTGAGTCGGAGTCTATGACCTGCTGCTCAGGTGATCCTTGTGCCTCAACCTTCCCAGCAACTGGAACTACAGGCACCCGCCACCACACCAGCTAATTTATTTATTTATTGTAGAGAAGAGGTCTTGCCAAGTTGCTCAGGCTGGTCTCAAACCTGTGGGCTCAGGCAATCCTCTCACTTTGGTCTCCCAAAGTGCTGGGATTAGAGGCGTAAGTCACCGCACCTGGCCTTACCCAGACTTCTGGAAAGTTCTTCTGTTTGTAAACAACTAAATAGCAAATGTTTTAAAAATCATTAGGAATCCAATTATAGCTTAACTAGTCGATGTATCACTTAATGCAACAGGGAGAATTGGGGGGTGTCTCAGTAAGGATACTGCAAAGGACTTTTACAGGATTTGGCTATGTGTTGGGTAATTTTAGGTGATTTAGGGGGGGATTCAAAGAAGCAGGGCTTTTTTCTGGTCTGGGTGCTATTAAGAAGTGAAGGCAGGCTGGGTTCACACCTGTAGTCCTAGCACTCTGGGAGGCCAAGATGGAAGATTGCTTGAGTCCAGGAGTTCAAGAGCAGCCTAGGCAACAAAGGGATACCTCATTTCTACAAATAATCAAAAAATTAGTTGGGCGTGGTGCTGTATGCCTGTAGTTCCAGTTACTCGGGAGACTGAGGTGGAAGGATCTTCTGAGCCTAGGAGGTTGAGGTTGCAGTGAGCTGTGATTGTACCATTGCACTCCAGCCTGGGTGACACAGTTGAGACCCCAACTCAAAAATAAACAAATAATAATAAAAAGAAATGGAATTCCATGATTGTGTATTTTAATATATCTTACCTAGAATGTAGGAGAAATGAAGCAACACTACAAATATAATAGATAAAGAAATAACAGTCAAATTAACCAGCACTCACATTAGCCAGGATGGGAGAATGTTTGGTCATTTCTGTGGTCTGGACACTTTTCATGTCTTGTCTTTGTTTAGACATGATTATGAGTGGTCTTGTTTTTGTTCTGATCCACTTATTGGCAAGCTACAAGCAACTCTAATGCCTAACTGATAGTACCAGGTCAGTTCCGGAATGTCAAAGAATACATATGCTGAGAAATACTGAGAAACAAGTAGTGTGATTAGTGTTAATTCTGATTATAATATAATACAAACCTGATGGACTTATTTTGTGAATTAAGTAATACATGTATGTGCGTGATTTATAAATTACAAACTGCTATACACTTGTTACCATGCTGCTAATATCTTCGCCATCATTGGCATGTCAATCTCATCTGCCACAGGAGGATCTGTGTCTTGGAAGAGGATTGCAACAGAAACCTAAACATTAGTTTCAGTTTACCACAATGATCAGAGGTGATGGGAATTAAGACCCTTATCTTAGAAATAAACATATACTAAAAATTCAGGTGCAACTTTTAAGCAATATATCCCTCATAACTCTTGACAAATCCATAAGAAAGAAAAAAGTTAACACCTATCTCAAAATATAGTAACTTAAAAGAAACTTAAGAAGTGAAAAAAGTGGGCCAAAGTAAAGTGGCAGAATGTCAGCAACTTCCTTTCAATGGTTCAGCCAAAACAAAACAAAACAAAAAGAAAGAGGGAAAAAACAGGGCATAACAGTAACATAATATAATAATAACAGAAAAGTAACATTAAAAAAAAGTATACACTTAGAACTCCTGATAATTTCTTCTTGTATTCTCTTAAATCATCTTGCACTTTAGAGACCACTTTGCTAATAGTCCTAATTACAGGAAGTCAGAATTTTGGAATTGCACGTAAGACAAATCTCAAGGAAGTACCCATCTTGAAGCAAAAACTGCTTACTTTGGAACTGGCCTTTATCACAATGAAATTATGAATTCTTAGGTGACTCATATTCTAGCCATCTATTCATTTAAAAATACCTATAGAGTTCCTGAGAGGGACCAAGCTCTGTGCAAGACGCCAGCGGTCCATGAAGATGGCTCCAAAGGTTTCTCTAATGAGTTATCTCCACAGGCAGAATGATGCACCATTTATAAGATAGGAATTCTATCTAATGGACACATTCCCCTCCCAAAAAACATGCAGATTATCCCATCAAAAGGCTGTAGGTACTTTACCAAAGCAAGAAAGTTAAACAACCTGTAGTAAAGGGATCACAGGAAGGGTAGGTTATACAGACTAAAAAGATCAAACTCAAGGGAACCAGGACCTCTGAACGCTTTTGTTCTTAATAAGTATACACACATAGTGGGGTATGCTATCAAAAAAATAAAACTCCAAAACTTCTTCCTACCCCTTAGCCTTCCAGTGCCTCCCCAGAGATAATGTTTTCCACCCACATATATACATCCATTTAAGAACAAAAATGGCAACCAACAATAGACTGTTAATTATTTCACTTTGTCTCACTGAAGGATATTCACTCATTCATCATTTACTGAGCAACTGTTGAGTAGCAAGTACTAAGCACTATTCTAGGAGCTGCTAAAGAGGTCATCAAAACAGAAAAAAATTCTTGCCCTCATGGAGCTGATATTCCCAGTGGTCCCCTCCATATCAGCATATAGCAGCACCTTATCATTTCAATATGTACAGATTCACCCCATTTTAAGTACATGCTACAATTTGCATTCTCTTATTGATGGGTATTTTGATTGCCTTCCACT